>CALYLW010001737.1:81977-254758 GCA_944989445.1 Ampullaceana balthica
CCGGGTATATTCTGGTCAGGGGTTTAATCTGGCCTGTTACACCGGCACAGTCTAAACTCAGTTCACTAGAACCAGGTGGCAATTAGTAGTAGTTTTAACAATGGTATTCAGTCCACGTAGCGACAGTGGCGCCCCTGAAAGTACCGGCGGGCGGAGTCTCTGCCTAACGCAAATTATGATAATTTTTATTCCAGGAGTCTTACACGAGGCCCTCTAAGTGCAGGGCCCTGGGTGGTGATGATGAATGCTTTCTTCTATATATAACGCTAACACTATCCATGCTAGACGAGGAAGCTTCTTGCGCTCTGAAGTTCAAAAACTCTCTAAAATAAAATATATAAAATCTTCAAATTTAAAAAAAAAGTTCTTTGTTGTCACACTCTTTGACTCTTTCAAAATGTTCGGAAGACTGTGCAACAATTTTGGTGCCGCCGATTCAAAAGAGCGCACGCAAAAGGACTTCCTCCTGTGTCCATCCACTCCATGACTTCCTCCTGTGTCCATCCACTCCATGACTTCCTCCAGTGTCCATCCACTCCATGACTTCCTCCTGTGTCCATCCACTCCATGACTTCCTCCTGTGTCCATCCAATCCAGGACTTCCTCCAGTGTCCATCCACTCCATGACTTCCTCCAGTGTCCATCCACTCCTGGACTTCCTCCTGTGTCCATCCACTCCATGACTTCCTCCAGTGTCCATCCACTCCATGACTTCCTCCAGTGTCCATCCACTCCAGGACTTCCTCCTGTGTCCATCCACTCCTGGACTTCCTCCTGTGTCCATCCACTCCCATGACTTCCTCCTGTGTCCATCCACTCCAGGACTTCCTCCTGTGTCCATCCACTCCAGGACTTCCTCCTGTGTCCATCCACTCCAGGACTTCCTCCTGTGTCCATCCACTCCAGGACTTCATCCTGTGTCCATCCACTCCAGGACTTCCTCATGTGTCCATCCACTCCAGGACTTCATCCTGTGTCCATCCACTCCAAGACTTCCTCCTGTGTCCATCCACTCCATGACTTCCTCCTGTGTCCATCCACTCCATGACTTCCTCCTGTGTCCATCCACTCCAAGACTTCCTCCTGTGTCCATCCACACCAGGACTTCCGCCTGTGTCCATCCACTCCAGGACTTCCTCCTGTGTCCATTCACTCTGGGAACATTCAGAAGTGACTGCCTAGAAGATCGCAGCTCCTTAGAGATACACGTTCCGATGTTAATTCCTTCAAATACTGCGGCGCTGATCCGTCCATACAACCATAAGATAGTGACATAATTATGTGGTCTATTCTTTCAGCCACAGGAAGCCAGTGTAGATCCATAAGTGATGGTTTAATTTGTCTGACCTTCTCATCCTCAATACAACCCGCGGCGCAGCGTTTTGTTCTCTCTGTAGTCTCTGCACTTGGTTTTGAGACAATCTTCACAGACCACTGTTGCAGTAATCCAGTATCGATTGTATTAAGGAGACAGGTAAGGCATTTGTTGTTTTCTTATTTTCTTATTCCGCTGAGGGCGCAACTCAACCGGGGCATGAAGATTTAAAACCAAGTCTTGACCACAGAACCAATATGGGGGTGGGGGTAGGGGTGGGGGGGTAATCATGACTTTACTTTCGATACAGAAGCTAAGATCTCTGACGGTGTCGGACACAGAGATGCAAGTGTGTCCTGAAGATGCAAGTGTTTCCTGAAGGTGCCAGTGTCCTGAAGATTCCAGTGTGTCCTGAAGATGCCAGTGTGTCCTGCAGATGCCAGTGTGTCCTGAAGATGTCAGTGTGTCCTGCAGATGCCAGTGTGTCCTGAAGATTCCAGTGTGTCCTGAAGATACAAGTGTGTCCTGAAGATGCCAGTGTGTCCTGCAGATGCCAGTGTGTCCTGAAGATGCCAGTGTGTCCTGCAGATGCAAGTGTGTCCTGCAGATGCCAGTGTGTCCTGAATATGCCAGTGTGTCCTGCAGATGCCAGTGTGTCCTGAAGATGCCAGTGTGTCATGTAGATGCCAGTGTGACATGCAGATGCCAGTGTGTCCTGAAGATGCCGGTGTGTCCTGAAGATGCCAGTGCGTCCTGAAGATGCCAGTGTGTCCTGAAGATGCCAGTGTGTCCTGAAGATTCCAGTGTGTCCTGAAGATGCCAATGCGTCCTTAAGATGACAGTGTGTCCTGAAGATGCCAGTGTGTCCTGAAGATGCCAGTGTGTCCTGAAGATGCCTATGCCGTGGTTTTATCGTGAGAGTGATGTGTTTTGTTCGGTTACCCAAGCGGTTCTAGAGTTGTATTCTTTTTCCCTGTACCTTTACTAAATTTAGGTTTTTAAAACTCATGTTTAAACACTTACAGAAACGAATCTATTTATAGCCGACCCACTTGGTTTGAAATTTAAGTTCTGCCAACGGCTGAGTGACTCTTATGTTATGTCACATGCAATGTCCTTGACCTCACAGGTAAGAGCGATGTGACCTAAGCAAGTCTAGTAATTATGTAAAGTTTCTGTAGGTGTGTGTGTGTGTGTTCGTGACTGCCTTAAAATCATTAAAAGACGTATTTAAGGTGCAGCTAAAATTAGAGCAATTGAAGAGACCCTGGCAGCTCTTATGTAAACTCTCCATTCAGTTTCACCAATTCACGGAGTATGTCTCCGATTTTCCTCCCTTCTTGCCGTCTTAAAAATATGAACTATCCACAAGATTTATCAAAACATTTGAACAATCTCCGAAATTCAACCAAAAAAATATTTTATTTATTTGTTAGCTCAAATTCTTTTTTTTTATTTAACTGCGTTCCATAAATCTAACTATAACCTTCATAATTGTCTTTACACATAGACATATCATTATGTGTGTTTATAATGGGGACTACTTATTTATTATTACCACGTTTTTATTAACTCGCTTTCGTTGGTGTGGCATAGTTACATAATTACTGCAACATTCTTTCAATCTGCCAACTTAAAATTGAACCACTTCTGATGGTCCTAGAGATCTGAACATTTTACCACAGATAGATCTTGGATGACAATGCATTGTATCAAAATTTCAGATCGATCAAATGTACTGTTATTAAATTATTGAACTTTTAAGTTTATCTATAGTCTATATAAAAGCATCTGTACTGTCGGCTTTTGTTGACAACTGTGCGTTCGCCCTGTGACCACATCACAATGTTTTTAAAACGTTGGGCGGGCGCTTGTCAGGTGTTTGGTAAAATAAATAGAGGTAAAATAAAACAAACCCGTAAAAACAAAGTTTTTGACTATAAATCCCTTATATATGAGACATAACTAACAGTATTTATTATTTTCAAACATTTACAGACTGAATCTGACTTAACTCAAGTTTGCTTCATAACCCTAGGGGGGAGGGGTGGGTGGGAGGGGGAGAGGGGAAAAGTCTGGTCACCGATTCGCTTGACCGAGCTCAGCGTGACACGTAAAATGTAAACAAAAGCACCCCGTCGCTTCGATGGGTCGCCTCAATGCGTCAACTCAAACTTTCACGTGGGAAAAAAACAATAACAAACCGTGAATTTGAATTACATACCTCATATAAGGATAAACTAAAAATGCATTAATTTAATTACGGTACGTTCGATCGATCTGAAATTTTGATACGATGCATTGTTAGGTCAGACGGGTCAGTGTGCCAAATTTCAGCTCCATCGAATTACGGGAAGTGGGTCATTTTCGACTTTAGTTTTTCCGCCCGCCCATGAGATGATGAGATGACGACAGACAGAGACGGCCGCGAAGTTAATATAAGGGATTTAAAAAATATTTTAAAAAAACCAGGTTGTTATAAGTGGACTAAAAAGAATAAAATAAATAGAAGTAAAAAAAAGATTTTTAAAAACCACGTTTTTATAAGCGGAACTAAAAAGAAGAAAATAATTAAAAACTTATTAGTTCAAGTACTTCGATTTAATATGACTAAAAACGTGGGGTGGGTGTTTGGTATAAAAATTAAAGATTTCTAATTTAGAAGGCAAAAGAGAGATCTATAAGTGAGAGAATGAGTGAACCGTTGAACCGCATATGTTAAACCTCATAAGCGCCCGCCCCACGTTTTTAGTCATATTAAATCGAAATACTTGAACTAATAAGTTTTAAATTATTTTCTTCTTTTTAGTCCGCTTATAAAAACGTGGTTTTTAAAAATCTTTTTTTTAACTTCTATTTATAATTATTAAGTAGGCTATACTCAATCATTATGTATGATGTGACGAGATTAATTTCACATACTTGCTACTTTGCTACTTGCTTGGAATTGACACTATACGTTAATTGGCTCAAACAATAATTATGTATAATACAAACACAATATTCATGCGTGGAACAAACACAATAGTCATGCGTGGAACAAACACAATAGTCATGCGTGGAACAAACACAATAGTCATGCGTGGAACAAACACAATAGTCATGCGTGGAAAAAACACAATAGTCATGCGTGGAACAAACACAATAGTCATGCGTGGAACAAACACAATAGTCATGCGTGGAACAAACACAATAGTCATGCGTGGAACAAACAATATAGTCATGGGGTCCGTCCATAAAGTACGTCACGCTATTTTTTAAAACCATTTTTACCCCCCTCCCCACTGTCACAAACTGTCATACATCTCGGACCCCCCCCCCTTAAAGTACGTCACACTTTTGAACAAAAATTTGTTTTTTTATTAACAAAATAATAAAAAATTAATATAAAACGCCGTGACGTCACTCTTGGCCGGACCCCCCTCCCCCCTGTCACAAACTGTCACACTTTCTTACACCCCCTCCCCCCCTCTGGAGCGTGACGTACTTTATGGACGGCGCCATGCGTGGAAGAACAAAAACAAGACCGTAGTCATGCGTGGAACAAACACAATAGTCATAGTGACTTAAACACTAGACTCTAGAATATCAAGCATATATTATGTCTTGCATCAGTATAATATTTTACATGTATAGCTTTATATTGTTAAATAAATAAGTCGCATTTCTTTGTTCCGACTTGCGTGTTTTCCTAACAAAGTAGAACATAATTTTGAATTCACCAACAAGGTCAGAATGTGGTGAAGAAAATCCATCAATACTTATTCAGTAGTTTTGAGTAATTGGTTCATACATAAATTTATGTTATATAACAATGTTTGGACATAAAATGACCAAAGAAAATGAATAAAATGATATATAAAAATTAATTCATCTTCAACACTGGGCAACACATGAACAATTAACTTAGAACACCGTTTATCACAGTCATTCAAGGATCTCCTCTGGCTTAGTACAGTGCAACGGTGGCTTGACGGCGGCTAGCGAGCTGCCTTATCTTGTCTTATCTATACAGACGCTCCTTCTATACAGAAGATTAATGCGTCCATGCCGGTCTGTTGACAAGTGATGCAGCGTTCACAGCCTCGGCTATAAGGGTTCCACGCATTACCCAGCCGCCTTTATTTCCCCTAACTAATGTTAGGTACCCATTCGGAGCTGGGTGGACTCAGGGAAACAAATTCTTGCCTTCACAAGGATTCGAACCCGTGACCATCGGTACGCCAGCCGAGCGCGCATGCCATTCGACCACCGTGCCCCTTCTGTGTTCACATTGCGGCTCGCGTACAATTGATGAAAGATGTATTACAAGGATTGCTGGAAGATTTTCCAAGCCAAGTTTAATGACCTAAAGTGCTTCAATGCGGCTCTCAGCCATTTATATATATTTTAAAACGGCTCTCAGCAATTTATATATATTTTAAAACGGCTCTCAGCAATTTATATATATTTTAAAACGGCTCTCAGCAATTTATATATATTTTAAAACGGCTCTCAGCAATTTATATATATTTTAAAACGGCTCTCAGTCACTAAAGGTCTTGCCACCCCTGGTACAGTGGAACATGTAAGACCTTAAATCCCATGATTGACTTACGGTTGTATAAATGGATCGGCACCAGATTATTGCAAAGAATTGCAAGACGAACATTGTTAAGGGCCTGCGTTCCTCTTCACATGCCCTTTTGAAAGCAACTTCGCTAAGTTATTGAATAGTCTTCAACGGCCATTGATAGATTTATTAAAATTAAAGAAAAATTTAAAGACTTTTTAAAAATTTTAATTTTAAACTAATTTTTGATATTTTGAAAATCAGAGGTCATTGAGTTCAGTGAGCCTGCTGGGCGGAGTTGTGCAAGAAACCATCATCACCATTTCTTGACATGCGATATAGAGAATTCTTATTCATGATGGGCGTCTAAAGAACTGTGTCAACAACCGTAAAGTGCGCGTAGCATCAAAGTTTCTACCTAACACGACTTCCCTACTTACAGACAAAGTAAGTCGGACACTTACCTGGACACTCGGGTCAAGTTGTTGTGTTTGTTTTGATGATCCGTAGTCCCACCAAACACCAGGCCTCACCTCAACAAATCTTAGAAAATGAGATCGTCATTATGTGAGTGTTGATCTCTGCATTGATCCTTCGAACACACGGCAAAGATTTACCACGCAGCAGCCATTTCCCCACACAACTTTTAACTGAGTAGCAGCCGAGGGACACGGTTCAACGATTCGCCACAAAATGTGTGTGTGCCTCTCTTTTCCCCTCACGTATATATCCTGAATGTAAATAGCAAAGCGTGGAGGGTGTGGTGGGGTGTACACCAGCGGTTTCTCAACATCAACTTCGTGTGGGCCTTTGGACGGGTCTTCCCGTGCCAAGGTGATTATTTATTTGTAAAAATGTGAATTTAAATATGACTGAAGATGTTTATAAATCGATTTCGATGGGAAGTTATTCAACTATAAATACCTTATCTTATCTTATCTATACAGACGCTCCTTCTATGCAGAAGATAGTTGCGTCCACAGACCATGACAGATGATCTGTTGGCAAGTGATGCAGCAATCACAGGCCACGGCTTTGTGGGTTCCACGCATTACCCAGCCGCCTAACTACATGTAGTGTTAGGTACCCATTCGGAGCGGGGTGACTCAGGGACGCCCTAGGCCCCGGGAACAAACCCTTGCCTTCACACGGATTCGAACCCGTGACCATCGGTACGACAGTCCAGTGCGCTGCCACTCGACCACCGCGTCCCCCACCTAATACCACCTAATGCAAGCCATCTATAATTTTGGTAATACCAATCCGATTGTTTTCTACCTGAGAATAAGTCAAATGGGCAGTCCATAAAGGACGTCACGCTATTTTTGACAATTTTTAACTCCTCCCAGTCACAAACTGTCACAAATCTCGGCGCCCATAAAGTACGTCACACTTTCTAACAAAAAAAGTTTTTTTTATTAACAAAATAATTAAAATTTAACATAAAACACCGTGACGTCACACGTGTCCCCCCTCGCCCTGTCACAAACTGTCACACTTTCTTACACACCCTCTGGAGCGTGACGTACTTTATGAACGGCCCCGAATGAGAACAAATATCAATTATCTTCATGTTCTTATCAACGGATGCATCTTCTATATCGAAGATTATTGCGCCCTACGTTCTGATAAGAACGTATTTATTGGCAAGTGACACAGCGTTCACAGACAACCTGCTATGAGGTAGCCCAATATTCCCAGCCGCCTTTGTTTCCCTAACTAACTAGTGTCAGATACCCCATTCGGGGCTCGTTGGATATAGAAATGCGAACCCGTGACCGTTGGTAGTAAGCAAGACGAGCGCGCATGGGACCGTCCATAAATTACGTCACGCACCTAGGGGGGAGCGGGGTCACACATTTGTGACGATGTGCGATGCGGGGGAGGTGTGTGTTTAAGAAATGTGACGTCACACTAAAAAGCGCAACTTTAAATAAAATTTCCACTTAATATTTGATTGCTTGCATTTTATTTACCGACCTTTTAAATGGCTTCCCACGTGTAACGATACAAGAGTGCAGCCTTACACTAAATACATACTTAAATGACAAAAAAGTGATTTGAAAGATGCTTAATTTCAAATAGAAAACACGGCTTATATGGTGGGGCGCAAAGCTTTGTGACGTCATATTGGAGAGGGGGGTCTAAGTTGTTGTGACGACGTGTGACGTCATTTATGGACGGCCCCCATGCCGCTTAGTGCTGGATTTACCTATTGGCTCAACAAGCTGTAGCTTAGGGCCCCCGCTTTCTTGGGGTCCCCCGGAATTTTTTTCATATTTGGCACGGACATAGATTATCTGGACTTCAAAAGGGCCCCCATATCTCAAATAGCTTAAGGCCCCATCAAGTCTAAATCCGGCCCTGATGCCGCTCGACCATCGTACCTATTCTTAACAGGTTCTCTTTCTATTCTTTATTAAAATCGTTCATGACTGAAGAGGCAGTTTCGCTGCTGTAATTTGAAGGAAATATGAGATGAAATGTCAACATAAAATCTTTATTTTAAGTTTGACTTGAATCCAAAAAACATAAGTGATAAGGTAGTAGTAAAGCCATCTTCAGCCTAAGTGATAGGGTAGTAGTAAAGCCATCTTCAGCTTAAGTGATTGGGTAGTAGTAAAGCCATCTTCAGCTTAAGTGATAGGGTAGTAGTAAAGCCATCTTCAGCTTAAGTGATAGGGTAGTAGTAAAGCCATCTTCAGCTTAAGTGATAGGGTAGTAGTAAAGCCATCTTAAGCCTAAGTGATAGGGTAGTAGTAAAACCATCTTCAGCTTAAGTGATAGGGTAGTAGTAAAGCCATCTTCAGCCTAAGTGATAGGGTAGTAGTAAAGCCATCTTCAGCTTAAGTGATAGGGTAGTAGTAAAGCCATCTTCAGCTTAAGTGATAGGGTAGTAGTAAAGCCATCTTCAGCTTAAGTGATAGTATGGTGGTAATAACAAACTAATTATACATGATAGACTAGGATGGTGATGTGACACATTTGATTTACTTCGGTAGCAAATGTATCTAACAAAAGGAAGTTTGTTTAACGCTGTTTTAAAAAATAAAAATGAAAATGGAGAGAGTGGAAATTATTTTTCTAAAATGTCCCCATTGTTTCCGTTAAAAAAAACAACAACAAAAAAAACAACAATAAAAAAAAACAAAAAAAACACACACTATACATTGATATAAACTGGTTTACTACAAATTATTTGTGTACCACAATCCAAGAAGAGCTCCATCCTTGTGTGTCATGAATGTGAAGATAGGGGAAACAACGTATACAAAATTTCACAGATCAGAAGAGACGAGAAGCATCTCTAATAATGATTTCCCCTGAGTCAATTGGATTTATGGGCTTCTCCGCCAACTGTGTGTATCAGTATTAATTAGTATTATCATTGGATGTATGGGCTTCTCCGCCAACTGTGTGTATCAGTATTAATTAGTATTATCATTGGATTTATGGGCTTCTCCGCTAACTGTGTGTATCAGTATTAATTAGTATTATCATTGGATTTATGGGCTTCTCCGCTAACTGTGTGTATCAGTATTAATTAGTATTATCATTGGATTTATGGGCTTCTCCGCTAACTGTGTGTATCAGTATTAATTAGCATTATCAATCAATTCTTGCAACCACACCCCCAGTCCTATTTCTTGATGTCGCCTTGTTTCGTTCAGGCTTAAGATTTCTTAAAATTTAATATCCGTCAGCTTCACCGGCTCCTTCTTACTATTAGGGATTAGGGACTTCCATTAATGACATCACGCATCTTTAGGGGGTGTAGGGGGTCACACATTTGTGATGAGGGGCAGGGGGGTGTTAAAGAATTGTGACGTCACATTAAAACGCGTAACTTTACATAAAAGTTCCAATTATTTTTTTAATGACGTTTTGAATGGCGTCACGCGTGTTGCGATATTAGAGTGCAGCCTTACACTAAATAAATACTTAGATGACAAAAAAAGTGATTTGAAACATGCTCAATTTCAAATAGAAAATACGGCTTTTATGGGAGGGGGGGGAAAGGTTTGTGACCTCATATTGGAGGAGGGGTCTAAGTCTTTGTGACGACGTGTGACGGGGGGGGGGAATGTCGAAAATCGGACAAAATCGCGTGACGTCATTTATGGACGGCCCCATTTCATCTCGGGCTATGTGTATGCAACAGAGAATTCCATGTGTATACCAGAGCCGTCACTAGGGGGTGCGGTTGTTGCGGACCGCACCGGGTGACACCATCGCAAGGGGTGACGCCAAAGGGTAAAATTCTGTATGTTCCCGTTATTCGGCATTGGCAGACTCGGAGGAGGTCCATGGGGTAAGTTGTGAGGGGTCGGCAGCATGAGCTATCGCACTGGGTGACACCAACCTTAGTGGCGCCTCTGGTGTATACTACAGAAAATTCTATGTGTATGCTAAAGACTATCCTATGTCTACAATAAAGACAACTGTGTAAAAATAAATTCTTGCATTTAAGATCTTTTTTTTGCGGTCTCCCCCCCTGTCTATGGACTAATGTGATGATCGTCATCTGGTGTCGACAGTAGTTGTGTTTCCCAGGATAATGCCGAAATGGCATAGAGCAGTGCTTCTCAAACTTTTTAGTGTGGCGGACCGGCAAGATTTTTTCCATTGCACCAGAGACTGGTGAACTATTTTCCCTGTACTGACGTGGTAGCGAAAAGTCCTTTCTTGGTAACTTCTGCGGACCGGCATGTAACTGTAACTATATATGTAACTCTTTAGTAGGCGTTCTCACAATACAGAATCTTGTGCACAATAATCCACTGAAGAACTTGTTTATACAAAACAACTTTTATATGTATATTTTGTACACAGAAATATCATTTGAGGTTATACAACGTGGAAATCTTGAGGCACACACACATTCCGTCCTTTTACTACGGAACTCCACTGACAACTGCTCGCCCAACCCTTTCAACCAATAGGAAGGCTCCTTTCTTCCCGCGTCCACCATTCACGTGACCTCTTCGTCACAAATCATGCCAATCACACGTGACATAAACAACTTTAATATGTATATTTTGTACACAGAAATATCGTTTGAGGTTATACAACGTGGAAATCTTGAGGCACACACACATTCCGTCCTTTCACTACGGAACTCCACTGACAACTGCTCGCCCAACCCTTTCAACCAATTGGAAGGCTCCTTTCTTCCCGCGTCCACCATTCACGTGACCTCTTCGTCACAAATCATGCCAATCACACGTGACACGGCATCGGATGGCCCACGCACGGACCACCACTTAGAGAAGCACTGGCATAGAGTGTGTGGAATACATGAGAATTAGCGACACACCAATAAGAGATCAAGACTTGGAGACACACAGGCGTGCCAAATGTGACTTATAATTGTGGGTACACTTCATTAGGCATGACTAAATCAAGGTTTAGGGACACATCAGATAGAGTTAACACCATTAGTTAAATCATTAAACATTGAAACACTAGAGGATAGAAGTACAAGAACAAAGGCAAAAGTAGTAATCATACATAAAGCAATTAATTTTAACTTGGAAATACAACACAGAGATAATCAAATACAACCCTTCGGATAAACACAGGGATAAAGCAATTTTCTCATTATGTATGCGAAAACAAACACATACAAATTCTCCTTCTTCCCGTCTAGAATTCGGAAGTGGACTGGGTTTGTCTGATCAAACCAGGGAAACCAACACACTATCAACATTTAAAACTCTAATAAAAATGCAAGACTAGACATAAACCATGGATAAGCGTATGACGCAATATTCTTCTGTCCAGGAGGAGCTGATAAGATAAAAGGTGTGTCAAATTTGACAACTGGAGCTGGTGCCGTATTACTATTAGAGAACGTGTACATTTGAGAAGGGCGCGCATAATAACACAATAAATAAATAGTAATATAAATGATTTATAATGTCTTTAAGATTTTCAATCAATCAACACCAGGGAGGGAGTGCAAAATTTAGATAAACAATTTAATAAATGTTTTAATTTCTGTGTGTAAATAGCAGTGTCTAACACGAACCAGTGGCTTTAGTGGCATAGCCAGGTTGTTTTTTTGTTGCTACATCTACTTTTATCGCCACTATCACACACAAAATTGCAGGTGTCTGAAAATAACACCAGAAACAAGATATCAAGATAGAACCATTTTCAGTCATTAAGTAAAAGCAGTGGCGTAGCCAGGGGAGGGGGGTCCAAATTCAAAAATCCCCCCGGGCCCCCACTTGAGAGGGGCCCCAAAGGACTGTATAATTTTTTTACATTAAATATTACGCCATCACCATGTATGTAGCCCCCCCCCCAAAGAGGCCAAGCCCCCGGGCCCCCAAATCCCTACAAATCCCTAGCTACGCCACTGTGTAAAAGGCTGAGGTCCTCCTTTTAAAAAATTATTTTGTGTCTATATTTTAACGACATCAATATGTCTTCATTACTCCTGTTTTAAATATATTTTTGTGGGTTTGCGACTTAATAATTTTTTTAGTAGTATCTCTTTACAATGGCTGAAGATTTTGCAAGTTCAGCGCAATTTTGCTTATGATAAAAAGGAGACTTTGGTTCAAATATTAGAATTAGGATTTCCCGAGAAGATCACATTTTTGATCATATTACGGGGCCGTCTATAAATGACGTCACGCCCCCGGGGTGGGGTGGGGGGGGGGTCACACATTCGTGACTCTGTGTACAAGGTGAAGGGGTGTTTGAAAATGAAAATGTGACTTCACATCAACACGAGCAATTTTAAATAAAAGTACCACTTACATATTTGATTGCTTACAATTTATTTAGTGTCGTTTTACATGGCTTCATGTCTGCAACGATATTAGAGCATTACACAAAATACACACTTGACAAAAAAGTGATTTGAAACATGCTAATTTTCAAAAAGAAAATACGGCTTTATGTGGCAAAGTTTTGTGACGTCAAATTGGACGAGGTGTGACGAAGAGGAGGGGGTGAAAAATCGCTTGACGTCATCATGTATGGACGGCCCCTATCCCATTAATTCAAATATATTTTTAAACAACCAACATTGGATACAAAACATTTTATCCAAGGAAGGATGGAAGAATAAGTTAATAACCTATTAATATTGAGACATTTTATTTGTGTATCTTGTATTTTATTTCAAGGCCTTCTAATTTTTTGAAGTCCAATTCTTATGACATAACAATCGAGAGAACAATGAAGCTATAAGAGAAAAGGGAGGTAATGTCACACAATTCTTGAAAGCGAAGAAAAACAGATTATTTCCCCTTACATATTCAAATCAATCGCTGAATAAATCCATATTTGTTCGACTAAATTGTATTTCTGTGAGTATACTTCTATAAAAGAGAACATTTTTATATTCCAGTGTAATCTTTACACAGTTGAAACATTCATTTACCTCAGCATTAACGAATTTAAATATATTTGAATTTAAAAAAGTATTGAAAGAAACTAAAAACGTGTTTCTTAACCTTTTGAGATTCAAGGACCACTTGAAAAATGTGTGTCTTAGCCACGGACCACCACTGAAAATTGTGCTACTACCGTCTGGAAATGTATATATAACTATACTGTGTATATAATTAGTTACTAGTATACAAGTTAGTTAGTAAAACTATACTCATGTGCTACGATTTGCGTGCTCCAAAAACAATATTGAATGGAAACAGATTGTAATGGCTTTCTTTCGTAATGAACAGATGTCACTTAAACTACTCTTATTACTTAAAGTCTTAATCAATTCATATTGCTTACTTTAAAAAAAACGTACAGTCATAAACAGTTGTTAGTATTAGAAAGACTGCTATATAGTTTATTTAGTGAGAGCCTTGAGCTTGTAAATTTGAGCTCAACATATCCAAACGAGGTGTAATACTTGAACGACTCAATCGAAGTTCATCTTCAGCTTCAAGTTGGGAACAATGTTCTGTTTTGATTGTATACAAATGCAGAAAATCACAAAGATACTATGTTGCAAAGGGTAAAATTATTTTAAAAGCTTTATGAGACAGTTCTGAGTACTCATGAGAAGCTTGTATCCAAAATTCATCAAGCTCACTTTCGGATGCAACATATTCAAAGTAGTATCACTGGTCAGTTCATTGAATTACTGTAGTTTAATTCCGATGTTGGTAAATTTAATGAGTCAAAAGGTGCAAGAAACGGGCTGGAAACCCACGAAAAACTCTGAACGTTCAAATCACCAAACTAGAAGTTCAATTGATCCTGCAGTGATTGAATATGATAAAAAATAAAATTTATAGCAGTTGTTTAATGATTTCAGCATTTTCTGGTATTTCGATGAAATCGTGCAACTGATCAAACATGTCAAAATTACCCTGAAATAATCTTGTTTTCCAAAGATCAAGATTTTCGTAAAAGCAGACAATTTGTCACCAAGAGTAATTAAATGTGTATGCTTTCCTTATTTAAGTTTATTCAGTTCTTCAAAAATGTCAGCCAAGTAATCCAGAACAGTAACCTATGAGATATATTTCAAATGATCAACAAGCTTTGATTTTTTAATCCAAGAAACTCTCTCACAGCGTCACGCAATTCAAAATTTCTGTTAAACATTTCCCTCCATGATAACCAGTATTCATCAGTAGCTTTTGATGTTCAAGATCCATATTCGAACATAAGGAAGCAAAGAAACGAGAATTTAGTGGGCAAGCCTTAATGAAATTAAAAACTTTTATGGCCTGATCAAAATATATTTCAAGTCTGCGTTTATTCTTTTACTCGCTAGAAATTCTCCATGAATTCTTAAACATAAAAAAAAATTATTTCTGAATTTCAATATTCAATATAACTATAGTCTTCTAGAATCTAGTGCGACTTCATGTGATTTCAGGTAAAGCTAAAAGTTAACATAGAATCAAAACATATTGTTTTCAGTGTTATGCTATCGCCATCGAGTGATTAAAATTAATATATTAAAAAAAGTGACAGCATTTACACCTTTTTGTGTTTTTAATTTTTTTAAATTAAAAATTTCGTTCTTTGCTCGCGGACCACCAGGTACATCTCCACTAGTGGTCCGCGGAGCACAGGTTGAGAAACACTGAACTAAAATATACCGTATTCACAAAGTGACGTCTTCTCTCGCGATATTTAATCAATTGTGTCCGGAAGTGCGCAGACAGTATGCGCGAATTTAATGTCATTAGGGAAGACTGCGGATTACGTGTTTCAGTACATTATATATTTTCTTTTCGAATTTTGGTGTTTATTCTCCTCCTAATTAATTGTAAGTTTTATAATCAGTGTCGTATATTTTTGATTTTCATTTTATGGCATCTATTATACTCTAAAACTTGATGAGTACTGCCATAGAATCGATGCGAGATGACAAAATAGTCGATGAAACCAGCCTATTTTATTATTATTATGATTATTATTATTATGAAGGAATGTGTGAGTGTGGCCTTTGGCTTGGCATTTATGAGTAGTCTGACTGTGTAAATTAGTGTAAATGAATAATAAATTAAGGTTTGCTATTTGTATGATTCATATTGCATTCAGTGTTAAAGTTGGGTGGATAATAAGTAATTAGGTTTATTAAAAAAAAATTATAATGAATAATGTCTAGCCCTAGCTAGCTAGTCTTAGTTTAGTTTAGTTAGCTAGACTAGGCCTAGGCCTACTTACTACTACTAAGTCTACTAATTACTAACTACTACTGCCCTGGCTGACTGACAAGAGTATAGTGACCAGAAGCTTCTAAATACATTTCATTAAATTAATAGAATACTTAAAAGTTAATTATTGGTACTTGACTTATCTATACTACTATACAGACGCTCCTTCTATGCAGAAGATAGTTGCGTCCACAGACCATGACAGATGATCTGTTTGGCAAGTGATGCAGCGTTCACAGGCCACGGCTTTGTGGGTTCCACGCATTACCCAGCCACCTAACTACATGTAGTGTTAGGTACCCATTCGGAGCGGGGTGACTCAGGGACGCCCTAGGCCCCGGGAACAAACCCTTGCCTTCACACGGATTCGAACCCGTGACCATCCGTACGACAGTCCAGTGCGCTGCCACTCGACCACCGCGTTTTTTGTTAAGGGGATATGAGTTTTAATTGACCTTTTACTTTTAAAATTCTATATTACTACTAACTTACTACTAAGAATACTACACTACACGCCTAAGTTATGCTTGCCATCATATGACTGATTAAAATTATATTATATAAAATATATTATGAATTATTTCATTAATGATGAATAATTTAAGGTAAATTATCGTTATACCGGACAAGCCCAAAATAAGGTTATTTCCGGGCGCCTTGTTTGTCGCTGAGGCATGTGACATAGGGGAAAAAATTTGTGGGATGTTTTTTTTTAATCGAGGCCGTGATTTTGACAAATGAAGAAAAAAATGGTACTCACGGTTTCTGCGTCCGAATCACTATAACTAACCCTAACCCTAAAACCTTCCATTTTGGAAAATTCAACTATTAAAATTCTAAAACTAAACCTAACCCTAACCCTAAATTCACAAATAAAAATTCTAAACCTAAGGCTTGGACAAAAATGATCAAATAGATACAATATTACTAGACTTCTCAAAAGCATTTGACAAAGTTCACCACCTTAGTTTACTTAAAAAACTTAACTACTTTGGAATCTCAGGTTCCTTACATCACTGGATCCAAGACTTCCTTTTGGGCAGGGAGCAAACTGTAATAATTAATGGATCTAAATCTGCACCAATAAAGGTTAACTCAGGAGTTCCACAAGGAACTGTGCTAGGTCCCTTACTCTTTTTAATTTATATAAATGATTTACCCAACAACATCTCAACAGGTACAAAAGTTAGGCTATTTGCTGATGATTGTATAATCTATAGAACAATTAAATCAGAACAAGATAGCAAAATTTTACAAAAAGACTTAGATGAATTGATAAAATGGGAAACTAACTGGAGTATGTCTTTCCATCCAGAAAAGTGTCAACTGTTAAGAGTAACAAAGAAAAAGAAACAAATAAATTCAAAATATTACATTCATGGAAAAGAACTGACCCAAACTAAAGATGCAAAATACTTAGGAGTCTTAATAAATGAGAAACTATCATGGAATCCCCATGTCAATGAAGTTATTAAAAAATCAAACAAAACCTTAGGCTTTATAAAAAGGAACTTTAACAAATGTAATAGAGATATAAAACTAAAATGCTACCTCACTTTGGTGAGACCTGCACTAGAATATGCATCTTCTGTATGGGACCCATCCACCAAAGAAAACATTGATAAACTAGAACAAATTCAAAAAAGAGCTGCCAGATTCATTACTGGAGAATATTCGAAACTGACAAGAGTAACACCATTAGTTAAATCATTAAACCTTGAAACACTAGAGGATAGGACGCAGTGATTTTGGAAAAGCAGCAAGAATCCAAAGAAAAAAGAGTTGGGGTGGGGGAGGGGTGGAGTTTCTCAATTGTGCTGGGTTTTTAAGGAAGCGGTGATTTTGAAAACCAGCAAAATTTGCGGGATGTTTTTTTTTAATCGAGGCCGTGATTTTGACAAATGAAGAAAAAAATGGTACTCACGGTTTCTGCGTCCGAATCACTATAACTAACCCTAACCCTAAAACCTTCCATTTTGGAAAATTCAACTATTAAAATTCTAAAACTAACCCTAACCCTAAATTCACAAATAAAAATTCTAAACCTAACCCTAAAACCTTCCATTTTGGAAAATTCAACTATTAAAATTCTAAAACTAACCCTAACCCTAAATTCACAAATAAAAATTCTAAACCTAACCCTAAAACCTTCCATTTTGGAAAATTCAACTATTAAAATTCTATAAGTAAACCTAACCCTAAATTCACAATTAAATATTCTATAACTAACCATAACCCTAAATTCACATATAAAAATTCTAAACCTAACCCTAAAACCTTCCATTTTGCAAAATTCACATTTCATTCCCAAAGATGTTGGCGCACCTCGATGTGAAATCAAAAAGAATGTCCTAAGACAAAATTCTCGGGTAAAACCGCGGAACACTTCTCATCAAGTCCTCATACCATATAGTTTTGCGGTAATGTGAAAGCTAACAAGGGGAGGGGAGACCCCCTCCCCTTGACCTCTTCCCCTTTTTCTATTTTTTAAATTTATACAATTTCTTAATTTGTGGTTTTATTGTCTTTAATATATATAATATATTTACTGGGGAGGGGCATTGCCCCTCCCCAGTGTTTCCAGTAGTCACTATCGCTGCAAGAAGACAAACCCATAAATCTTTCAGTAATTGCAGGGTGTGGGGTAAGGGTGACAACTCCAACAAATTCCTTAAGGGGAGACAAGTTGGTAGCAACCCGGCGTCGTCGAAGTGACGTCAGTAGCATCTGCCGCCATCTTGTCAGGTATAACGATAACCAGCCTAATTTAATCAGATGATAATGATAACAATTGGCATAAGTCAAATTTTTCCTCAACCATGACAAAGAAGAAAGGGTCATACAGTCATAGTAAATTGTATATGCCTCTAGCTATCAATACAAATTTTGAAATCATTCTGCTATGCATGGTGCCCTAAGCCCAAAGGCTTCATCACTTTGTTTGGTCACTTGAGATTAAGAGTAAAAATGAGTGCTACAATCACATACAAGTTTTACAACATTCCGGTTACACTTTACACACTAATGCAAGATGTAGATACAATGTTATGCTTTTTAATCAAATGTTCAACCACTGTCTTTTTTTCATCCTTTAACAAGACTTGACCCTTTACTCAACTTAACTGGTAACATGTTTTTCTATTTTTTACCTCTAAACAGGCAAGAATTTTTTAAATAATTTTAGATATATTTAGGGTACATTAGTAAAAACACCACATCTTATGTACTAATATTAGCACATAGATTTAAATTAAATAAAATGCAAAAGATTATCTACCGTTTTATTCTTCTCTTTTCATGACTTGTTTTTTATTATTCCATGTGTTCACACACGAAAAGTTTTCAAAAGTCCAAACAAGCAATATTTACACGCACAAATATCCAGTCTGAAAGATCGGTTGCATGCATGCTACTGACTCTTATGTCACTACCGATCTCTTCCTCCGACTCAAAGTCCATTGCTCTCACCCCAATGTCTGATAAATGGACATTCCACTTCATCTGTCGAAAAATCCAAACCATCCATTTTAGTCACTCAAAGGAAAAAAAATTGAAGAATGAAATAATGAACGCATCAAAGAGTAAACTTGTGAAAATGCAGTCTTGTATTTTCACAGAAGAATAAAAAGGGAAGTATAATCAATGGTTGATACTGACTCTTTCAGGCATCTGCCTGTTAAGACTTT
Organism: Ampullaceana balthica; assembly: GCA_944989445.1. Lineage (NCBI taxonomy): Eukaryota > Metazoa > Mollusca > Gastropoda > Lymnaeidae > Ampullaceana > Ampullaceana balthica. The sequence continues at coordinate 101,172 of CALYLW010001737.1, forward strand.
CGGCCGCTACGCCCGGTAAAGGGTTAATCTTTAAGGAATAAATTAAGTATAGAATTGACTGCTAATCCATTTTTTTGTGTGCTTTATTTATATATTCAAGGCTTAGCTGGGCTTATTTTTTAATAGGAAACCACGTATTGAATGTAGGCTATTGTAAATGATTTATGTGCATGTAGCCTTCATTAATACTTACTCACTGTTTAAACCAGGTGGTTTTAAATTTCTGATACAATATACTCAGACGTCACATTGCCAAGTCTGTTGGTCTTTCAATGCCACGATAAAATCCATATTTGTGTATAACTACTAAGTAAGACTAACATAAAAAACATTGTGATTTTTTAATATTAAGCTACGAAATATTGCCAATAAGGTTGTACTGATTGCTACATTTAGTGATAAACCAGGGTTCAAAATAAGAGTTGGATCAACTAAGCAGATGACATGTAACAGACCATTAGCCAGTTTTGTAAAGGAAATCGGCGTATTAGTAATAAATTATCTTAAATTATTTTTGACAAACTAAATTTGTGCCAAAACTTTACTTTGGGATTCAAAATAAATATGACCATGAGAGTCTTCTAAAGATAAAGGTGCGCTTTTATTGTTTAGCAATTAAGGAGTGCTCCCTTTTTAAAAAAAAATTGGTTATTGAAATTTTATTTACCCCTTAGCCATATCTAATGCCATAAATTGTTTGCCTATGAATGAAATAATCTTCAACAACTTTAGTATCAACACTAAGAGTTTATCTTGGAATATTTAGATGCAACATGTTACATGCTAATTTGCTAATTGATTGCACTATCTTTATTTCTTAATATTATTTCCTGTGATGAGTAAGTCAGTTTGTAAGTTTGCATGTAATTATATTATTAAATTATGCCTTTTAAAAAAGATTTTTCATTTAAAAAAATACAAATAATCATAACAAACAGAAAATAGTTTGATTGCTACAACCCCAGTTTTAATAAATTTACATATCAAAACCATGTTACATGTAATTGTTTGATTTTAAAAAATTGCTTTTGCAATTTCCATTTGATTTATACTACTGTTGATTTAAGCTTATAAATGTTTGACAGGTGCTGAACTTCAGCGGCTGATGATGGAAACATTTTGAATTTCCTACAGTTGTTTTTCGAGCATTTAACGGACTTAATAATCTAAGACAGATACCTTCTTAAGAGGATTATTAAAGATGGTTTTGTCTCAGAGACAAAAAGATGAACTGTGAGTACATATTAACCCATATTTTTCTATTTAAAAAGTTAGGACTGGTACCATTAATATAAAATGTACTACTTGTGTGTTTTTTAAAGCTAAGATGCTAAAATCTTTTAAATTGAAACAGATTTTGAGCATTTTTATATCAATAGTTCACTCAGTGTGAAGGAGTTTTGGCTATTAAGGCCTTCGTTTTTTTGTTTGTTGATGAATGAGACATTGACTTTACTTTTTGCTTTTATAGATATATTGGTAATCCCTTATTTCAGCGCATTAAAAATTTTTAGAACAAAATAAATAAAATAACTTACTTTTACTAATTTAAACATTTAAATCAGAAATTAAAAAAAAGTATTTAATGCTTTACAATTAGTGTTTCGTGTGTTTTGTTGAGTTTAAGGGGGTTTTTAACTTAGAAAAAGGTTTTTAAAAGCAGACTTCCAACAACAACAATGGCACCATTAGTCACAGTAAATAGTGAAATATACACATTTTTATTTCGTACTAATCGTAAAATAGTAATTTTATTAAAAAAAATAAATAATGTTTTAATTTTAAAATAGATTTCATAATAATAATTAATGAAGTAAGTTTGAAAAAATGTTTTTTTGATGACTTGAAATATAAAATTTGCTGAAATAAGGGATTACGGATATATTTTGTACTCATATTAGCTCTGAATATTTTCCTGTTTGTTCCAATTATAGTCCTACCTTACTCTCTTCCTACAATGTAAAAGCACCATCCCAATGTTAGGGTTTAGTTTTATGCATATTGACGTATGTACCTTTCAGATTATTATTCCATACCGGATCAAAAAGACAATACATACTGCCCCTAAAGCCTAACTTTAACTTAAATAATGACCTCAAAGCCCATAGTTCTATTTAAAAATAAAAATGTAGCGTAAGACATTACCTTAATATATTTAATGTTTGGCACAAAATGGAGTACAGATCAGACACACCAGGACATGTATGAGCTGCCTCCTACTTCTCTTCATTTCCCATATAATTCTATTGAATTTTTGTGTGTTAAAGAGCATGAATATTATACATTTGTTAAATCTGATCTGTTTGACAATTTTACTGGGATTGAGCATTTTTTACAGGGCCTTGATTGTCTTAAAAAACTGTAAATTATTTAGGATTCAATGACAATTTTGAAAAAAGCTGTCATACCTCTTGAGAAGAGTATTTTGAACTGAATACACAGAATTTGTAATTACACTACAGTATAAAGATTTCATTGTTCCCTGAGACTAGTTTCTTGTTGGATAATAATGTTCATTTCATGTAATTGACTTTTTTTTTCTTGGTGTGAAAACCTTGTTTTGTAATTGTTTGCCATATAATTTATTTTACATTAATATTATTATCCATTTAATTTTAATTTAAGGTAATTTTACTCCACTGAAACTACAGTAGACCATTGTCAAATTATGGATGTTCTTTATTTAGTCTTTATTGTTGTCAGCAGACCAAAGCGCCACCATGTCTAACAAAATAGGACATGATGTGTTAGGGTCTGCAACATCAAAGAAAACCAACTCCTTCCCGAAACCTGTAATCCTCTGGTCTGTTGTCAATCAATGGTTCCTGTGTCCTGGCACAGAGTCACAGGCAAACATGTCTGGGCCAGTTGGGGTGGGGGGGGGGTCGTGCAAAGTAACAAATTTAATTGGCCAAACAAAATATTAATGAATTTGTGTCCTTTCTATGAGGGAGGATGTTATTTAAATCTCAAGAACAATAATTTGTATTTAGACATGAGTCATTTATTCTGTTAGACTCTTCAGTTTTTATAAGTTGACTTGTATAGAAATATTTTGGAAATAGTTTTGCTGTTATTATTTTATCAGAATCGGTGGAATCACTTGGGATGATGTGGTTACTGGTTTTTTTGTTGTTGAAATTTTTATGCATAAGACTTAAAATGTAAATAAAATTGTTTTGACATGCCACAATATTTTTAAAAAGGAATCTAATGACGAATTTCCGTTTGAGAAAAAAGTATTTTAAATATCCCTTTTATGTTAATTTAATTATTCTTTGAAAACATTTGATGTTATCAGTTTATTTAAAGTCAGAGCAGTATAGTATGGTAAATTCCAATTAAATGTTTTTTTAAAATTTATAAATTTGATTTAAAGGTTCATTAAATCTTCAGAAAAATTTATACTTCAAAAAAAATAATTGAACCAGCGATCAAACCAATAATATCATAAATTGTTGTCCGTATAGGGTGCTGTGTAAACCGGACCAGCACAATATAATATATTAGTTGCCTGATAAAATCCTGTATACATCAGACCAGCACAATATCATATATAAGTTGTCTGGTAAATGTGATGTATTCATCACATGAGCACAATATCATATTATATTAGTTGTCTGGTAAATGTGATGTATTCATCACACGAGCACAATATCATATTATATTAGTTGTCTGGTAAATGTGATGTATTCATCACACGAGCACAATATCATATTATATTAGTTGTCTGGTAAATGTGATGTATTCATCACACGAGCACAATATCATATTATATTAGTTGTCTGGTAAAAGTGATGTATTCATCACACGAGCACAATATCATATTATATTAGTTGTCTGGTAAATGTGATGTATTCATCACACGAGCACAATATCATATTATATTAGTTGTCTGGTAAATGTGATGTATTCATCACACGAGCACAATATCATATTATATTAGTTGTCTGGTAAATGTGATGTATTCATCACACGAGCACAATATCATATTATATTAGTTGTCTGGTAAAAGTGCTGTATAGTGTATCTAATAGAGCTGCCTGTCATGTCGCATGCCAACCATGTACTCGCGTCTAGCCACCAACCCTCGCTGCCTCTCTCGCCTTCTATGACGCAAGTAGCAGGGATCGATTCGGGGAGTTGGGGCAATGTGTGCTGTCTTTGGTCAGAAGGGATATCGTTAGAAATGATAAGCGAACTTTTAGACGCCGTCAAATATGCTAACCCTTTGGGTCAAGCTAATCTCAACACAGCAGCTAATGTCTTGACAGTGGAGAACATATAACAAACGCTAAGACTTGGGCACATTTATAATTTTTGTAATATAATTCTTTAGACTTATGTCTATAGCAGTGTCTATAGATAGTTGTGCGACCATTTGTCTATAAATACACATGCAACATCGTCGAACCCTCAGCAACAATGCAGCTTATTAGGACGCTGGCCTGCATACTTTATTTATACTTCTGGTTCCGTTAAGGTGTTTATTTTGATAACGCCTAACAGACAAGATTTACTTACAGCTTCAAACTCCTCCCTCATCCTATGAGTCACTAGCGGTGGTCTCATTGAGTCCAGGATTACAGTTTCGTTTACTGTGTCTTCTCGTGGCCGATGACCACGACATTCGTTGTGAACTTACTTAAGACTGTTGAGAGACCTTTTCATTTTCATTAACAAGTATTGAACTTGATTTTTGGTCTAATAACCATTACTAATATATATCAAAGCCGCTACAGACGTGATTTAATGTTGTGTTGCTAATACAGCAGTTTTTTTTAACAGCTGATAAATTTCGTTTCTATAGAATCTGCTGCCCATTACATGGAGTGAATGATGAAACTAATTATATAGATTGTCATCTCCTGATCACTCTTTCGAAAAAAACAGCAATGCTGTTGTGCTCTACTTGTTTAAAGTAAATGGCAGCATGGAACTGAAAATGAAATATTTTGATTTCGGCGTTATACTAAATATCGAAATACTCTATTTACAATCCGTCCGCTGATTGCATTTGGGAATATGAGATGTGCTTTGAGTATTTTCTGTGCTAGGAGCGTACCGGATTCATCGAGGATCGCCCGACCAGTGCGTGTTTCAAGAAGTACGCGCACATTTATTTATCTGCATGGTCAATTATATCTATCAGTAGGTTGAATAGAAATTAGGCTATGAGCTATGAATACTGGGGTTGAGTCTAAACATGTTCTATGGGGAGCTCAACTCCAAGAACATCATTTCTCATCCCATGGATTTCAGATTTGATAACAGTGCACATCTTTCTGTTATGTTTGCGTAAGTCAAGTTTTCCCTGGCTGTAGCCCTAAATAAGAGAGGCCTTACTTTGACGTTGACGGTGAACATGGTTAGATGGGACAACGCTTCTATATATCCTCGACTCTCAATAACACGATCAATAACATATAGGATATGATTATATCGATGTTAGCCCGTCCGTCACTGGTGTCAAAGTTCTGGGAAGGCCGTGCAACTTGTCGTGAATGATGGTCACATGCTTTAGGTCTAGGCAAGGGTTCACCGACTCCTTGTCATCCCATTTCTCCGTCTGTCTATGACATTGTGAAAAAGAAAAAAGGGGGGGGGGAGGGCAAGATTAAGCCACAAGCCACATATCGTTTCATGTTGAATTTTGATTTAATACAGGTAATAAAAATTATTCCTAAAGACATATTTGGGATTGAGTTGAATTTTAAAATTATTTGACAACGGAAAAGCTGAGGTGTTCATTTGTTGATATCTATGAATGAATGCTTTTTGTTTAAAGCGCTGATACTATCTATGCTAGACGAGCAAGCACTTTGCGCTTTGACGTGTAAATACTGTTATCAAAATTAAAAAAAAAGTCTTCGCATTTTTCTTAAATTGTTCTTTGCTTTCACATTCTTTGAAAAATTTTGGAAGACTGTTCCACAATTTTGGTGCCGCCGATTTAAAAGAGTGCATGCCAAATGACTTCCTCCTGTGTCCATCCACTCTGGGAACTTCTCAAAGTGGTGGTCCGCGGACCGGTGCCGGTCCGTGGGACCATCCGCTGCCGGTCCGCAAAAGTATCAAAAAGGAACGAAAAATATAATTATTATCCTTATTTGCAACAATTAATACTAACCCTATAGAATATGTCAGTTTTTCGTTAAAAAGCACATAAAATGAAACAAATGAAATAAAATAAATACATTTCGCTACCACGTCAGTACTGTGAAAATAGTTCACCGGTCGCTGTTGCAATGGAAAATTTCCTGCCGGTCCGCCATACTAATAAGTTTGAGAAGCACTGGCCTAGAAGATCGCAGCTCCTTAGAGATACACGTTCCGATGTTAATTCCTTCAAATACTGCGGCGCTGATCCGTCCATACAACCATACGATAGTGGCATAATTATGTGGTCTATTCTTTCAGCCACAGGAAGCCAGTGTAGATCCATAAGTGCCGGTTTAATTTGTCTGACCTTCCATCCTCAATACAACCCGCGGCGCAGCGTATTGTACTTTCTGTAGTCACTGCACTTGGTTTTGAGATAAACCCCACAAACTACTGTTGCAGTAATCCAGTCTCGATTGTATTTTAAGGAAACCGCTATAGCATTTGTAGTTCTCTCCCCGTTAAAGTGTTCTAAATACTCAGATACATAATAGTTGAAAGAAAGGTTATAAAAGTAATCCATGTACATGTGCTATCAATTTCTCGCTTCACATCACTTACAGTTACGGGCAATTTACATATTTGAACGGCCATTGAACATTCTGGAATGTAGTTTCGGGCCTATAATATTAAAAAAAAATTTTTCTTCTTCTCCAAACGAATTTCTGACCAGGCCATTAAAATTTCAGATACCTTTATAATGTGTGTCTCCATGTTGGTGCGAATGTCAAAGGTACAGTGGTAAATGTGTGTGTTTACAATCTTAAATGGACTGATTTGAGGAGACCCCGGAATGTCTGTTCAAAGTTAAACCCAAGTCAAGGCTCAAATACTGGGCCACAGTACTGGTCCCTGCCGTGCATGTATGACTCAGCCCCTGAAACTTGCAACAATCTGCCGCGATGGAGCTCTACCGCCCGATACTCGGACCTCACCTCCACCATCCCCCACCCCCAAAACCCCCAACTTTATCAACTGGTGGGAGACTGGTAGACGGACTCGCCCTTTGTTTAATGGGTGTATTGATGGGACGATTCATGTAATCAACTAACTCAATAACTGATGTCAATAGCATCTTCTGTAACAGTCGTTGCTCCATATTGTGTGTGTGCTGATCGCGACACTGAACAGCTGAACTCGTGCGGCCAGGCTCACATGCTTTCTTTAATTAAGAGTTTGTTACACTGATCACGTAAACAGATATACGTTTACGGGGTTTTAATTATATATATATAAAAAAATCAGGTTTAAAAAAAAAGGTTGTTCGACATAGTTAAGGCACGCCTAATCAAACAGTGACATTGGCTTAAAAAATGTCAATAAATGGATAAACTTAAAAAAAAACAAAGATTTCCCTAACTGCACTTTCGGTGTTTGCTCGTCATCCTGGAATGGCGGTACCGTAGTTAACACCACCAATAGTCGCCTTGTTGACTTAAAGCACTGACGTCACCGGATGGGACTTTCAAAGACCGGCCTACATTCCTGGCCTCCCGTAACGGAACAATGTTCTCTACCTACCCATACGTACGAGAAGTAAAAGGGTGGTGGCGATACAGCGTGTAAATCAGACAATTTTCAATTTGTTTTAGATACAATTCAAAATCTACAACTATACAGTGTCTTTAATACTTCGATATACATATAAAATAAACGATATAATTTAAAAGACAACCTGTTATTAATGTTGATTTCAGAAACTTCTTTCATAGATTTTTTCTATTCTGACTGGGGAGTTTCTTTGTAACTTCTTTATGCAAGTCACCAACGCACATCTTTTCATTTCATACAAAGTATGGTCGCCAACAATTTTCCCTTTAAGATGCGCGGCCGCGCAGATATCTGATCGACGCCGCGCAGCAGTTTTTAATTACCGCGCAGCAAATCTTGCAAAATATTGCACAAAAAGTGAATGTTGTGCAACTTTAAGCACGAGTTTTTTTTTCACGTTGCACGCGGACCAACGAGTATTAGAGGGAACATTGGTCGCCAAACTTGACTGGGTAGTTTCAAGTAGTTTCTTTTTAACTTCTTTATGCAAGTCACCAACGCACATCTTTTCATGTCATTAAAAAGTATAGTCGCCAAACTTGACCGGGGAAAGTATATTGCAGTTCTGGGCTTGCTAAAGTCACCTAGCGCTCACAATGACCGTCAGAATACCACGTACTATTACCGTAACTCCAATAGTTACCACGCAGTGAACATTTGTCCCTTGTTTCTAATCCTTGTAATTATGTGATCGCTGGTTGAGTTCTTACATTTTTTCGAAATGATTGATTCTTCCGAAGACACACTGATAGCAAGGCTCAAGTAATTGAAACGTCTTTATCAGTTGATGACGTCATGTTCTTAGACCAGATAGGAGGTGTTATAGATAGCGTGGCATTGAAACGAACTGGGTTCTCGTGGCCTGGTCCACTCCGACTCCCTGTGACCTTGTTATAGCCGGTTGCCATGGCCCGCACCAATTCTCACTCATGTCCTTCTCTTTCCTGTTGATGTCTTCTGGGGCTTAACACTGCGGCTTTTAGTTCAGCATTTTTTTGTCGCTGAGGAATGCCCTTTGCTGATAGTTTAGTTGTTCTGATGCGTCTTTTTCAAGCTTATACAATGTATATATTTTTCTACCCACCCGATTGCAGCCAAAGCCCGCTTCATCAAATACATCTCTTTTTTTCACAGAGAATATACTTTGTACACGTTATCTTAATTTGTCTACAGTGAATCTAGTCGATTGACATGTTTTAAAGGTGAACATGAAAAATTACGGCAGTCAGTTTGTGTTAACTATAACCATTCACCCCACCTCCATAGAGTTGAATGGGGAAACAGTAATGTACTTGTCCGAACTCTATTGTCTTCTCTATACAGTTGATAAATTATCGGTTAATGTTAGAGTTATCGGTTAGCACTGGAACGGATGTGGGTCCCATCTTCTGTGCGTCGGGTCCCTCCATTCCGTTTTCTTTGTTCGTTTCTCCCAAGTAAACTCTACCGACGGTTACGCCAGGTGTACTTATGAGAGGGCCTCGAGGTGAGAAGGTTGCCATATCATCTGGCTCACTCTATCACTATCAGGCTCAACTCAAATTTAAAAACAAAAAAATATTTTCTTGTTGGTTGGGTTGGGGGTGGGGCCAGTTGACAGTGGATGCAGCAGAGTGTTTGTAGCTAGAAGTGAGAATTTGACTCTGTACGTGGGTGCTAATCTCGTGCATGTTGTTAACCATCTAACAAAATAACACGTTACGTTGAATTATGTTTCAATTGTATATGGGCTGATCACTTGTCGAGTGGCGAAGAGTTGTGTAGTTAGTAGTACTACAGCGGGCTATTGACACACTATTAAACTGTCCTCGGTCACAACATTTTTGTCTTTGTCCAGTGAAGATACTAATGGAATAATGACCATCAATGTAATGCCAAATGCGAAATGTGTTTCCCTTATTTTCACCCCTAGTAGTTTGTTCGTTGTTGGTGTTTTTTTGTGCGTAAAGTCTGTGATAAATTGGTTTCATGGTTGGTCTGCAGTTTTCCCCACCACAATGAAAGTGTCTATACGCCGACTGTTAGAGGTGCTGTACTTGAGGGAGCAATGTGACTGTTCGGTAAAGTTCAGTTATGAAACCCTTTCTGCCGCTGCCTGTTGTTCCCCTGTCCTACACCTGCAGACGATAGAATGAGAGCGGGAAATTGTGGCGGGTGCTTAATAAAACCGCCAATTTATTCTAGGCGTTTGAATTACGTCACGCCATATCTTCCAGAAATAGCTGACCCCAGCGCCGCTTTCTGCTGATATATTCTAGAGCCCCACCCCCCTCCGACATTGCCATTGTCGATTCAAAAAGCCGTGAGACAGGTATGGAATGGGGAGGCAAGTACTGAATGGATCAGCGAGGCCAAGTAGTGAGAGAGTGGTGGGGCCATTAGCATCAAAATACATGTACTGACAGTCAAGTCGGTTAACCCGTTATAATATAGACCCCCCGTCATAATGAAAACGTACTTACACTCACCACTCGGGTTTTGAGTAGACAACGAAATGAGGGAGAGCTGAAGTCTTATCTCTACTGAGTATTGAATAAATATGGCACGGGCATTACGAAGTCAGGAGCTTACCACTTACTTACCTGTGTTTTACTGACTCAAAACTGTGTGGCTAAGGATGTGCTGAGCTCCGGTGTCAAACTCATTTTCTGAAATAACTAAGAGACAACCAGATCCATTTGTTTTTATGGGGCGGTGATCGATGATGAATACGTCAATATCAAATTACGGTGTAATTAAACATGGTAGTGGAGCAGCTTTGGCTTTGCCAGGTTCCTGGTATTCGTTAATGATCACAGTATCTCCCATGCATGACAGGGTTGATTAAAAGTACATGCTTGTTCACATGGCATGTCAAATTGATAGCCCCGAGGGGTCCGCTTGCTCACATCACCAGTTCTCCTGAAAAGAACAATGTGTGATAGCTGTGAACAGACTTGTACGGTTGCTGCTGTCAGTGTTTCAATCATTGCATCTGTCCTTGTGTGGGCTCTCTCGTGTCAACACGCCATGGACGGCCTAATAAGGATTCATGGGAATAATGTCACTAATTTAATAACAGGCTTGTTGTGGTCTTATCACACCCGGTCCCAAGGTGGGGGGTGGGGCGGACACAAGGCCTATATATAATATGCATCCGGCTTACCTGCTTTTAAAGTTTTCATATTGAATATTTGTCATTATGTTAGTGTGGTCATTTAAAGGGAGGCAATTTTATTATATTTTGGAAGAATGGTTTTGCTCTTTGATAAAATCTGTCTTTTGAATTGTTTTTTCAAAAGTAATTTTTGGTTAATCCTAGGCAAATTTGTACAAATTTGTATCTATGTTATCTTTGTGAGTTAAAACTGATTTACTTTATTTAAAAACTTGCACACAACTGAGTAGTACCTGGTCTGATCATTAAACATAACTGTTATAAAAATTGTCTTTTAAATAAAATTAAAAGCAAAATTGGTAGGAAATTATATATAATTTCGAAATACTTGTAGCAAGTTTATTTTGTATCATCTAAATTTATTCAAAATTTGCTCTCTTGATAGATCCCAATTTTCAAACATGATCTCCGGGGTTGCTGCTTACGCATATTAAATAAAATCTGTGTTAAAATTATAATTTTGCTTAGTGTAATTAAAATATTTTACATTTAATAAGCTATATTTAATAGCATATTTTCCTGTTTTAAATAAAAGAAAGTGATTACATTTAGTCCTGACAAAGTTATTAAGGCTAATAATTTACAGTATTCTTCACTGTAATTCAATATTTTCACTCTGTAACATTATATTGACCGCTTTGATTTTGACCAATGGGTCATTTAAATAAACTGCTGTTCATTACATTTGTCGGGTAGAATTTCAATGTACACTTTTTTAAAAAATACTTTGGAAATATGTACATCTTTCAAAACACTTAAAGCAGTTAATTTCATAGACAGATAAAGGTAGCATTGAGTCCATAATATGATGTACAATACTTTGATTGAAAGCTCTTATGCTTCAATCTCATTTTCTCTTTTATCATGAAAAGTAATACTTGCTCTACCCTCTCCATTACCCAAACAAAACTTGTCTCAGCTCACATAGGCTATAAATAGGTTGACCTTTCTTTGAGTGTTTCTTTCAGCACATTCTCATTCTTAGTCTTGAAGACAAGCTGACTCTTGGTTTTTCACTTGGTTTGATTTACTAGTTCTCAAATACACTCTTTGTAATTTTCTTAATTTTTTTGTTTTTAAGACAGAACTTTGTCATTTATATTGAGCAATTCTGTGTTTTTAGAAAATCATTATTTTACATACCGGTATATTTATTAAAACTTTAGTATAGGGTACATTTTAACTTCACATGTCAACTACTGTCTTTGTGTGTCCACATATCTATTTGAAAAATGGAACATTTTACTTGCTTCAGTTGAAATATATTGTAATTGAAAAATGATGAAATGAAAAGAAAGAAGAAAAAAAAACACATCTTGTGGTCAGGTCCCTTGAGGAGGCCTATTCACACTCAACTAAATTTTATATAAAAGGGTATATCATCATTAGGTTCTAAAAATATATATTCTTTGTTGTTGAAAGCAATTTGTTTTAAAAAAAAATATGTTATGCATTAGGCTTGCAGTGGCCACCATATTGCACTTAGCTTGCTGCATGTAGGACACTGGTCGGCTACTGCAGATCTGTACTATTTATTCCTGTTTTGAGGAAAATTGTGATCCATGTTGAAAAATTAACACATCTCTAAGTATAAATGCTTATGTAGCTAAAAATTCAAGGAGTCACCATATAATATGTAATTTTAACTCTTTGAAATAAAAGCTGTATCAGTTTCATAGACAAGTTTTGTTTTTCATGTTACATATAAAGAAACCATGCTAATAAAATGTTTTTATGCATGGAACCAGCTGAGTCACTATTGATCCATGATCAAAAAGCCTTATAAGTAACTAATGAAGTGAATGGATACATCTTTAAGGGATGCTCTGTTCTTAGTGCTGTGTGCAGTGGTTTGGGTACACTTCTGAGGACATGAAACATATGTATTGTCTTTAACTTAATTGTTTTTGTTCTTTGTAGTTATATGTGTTTCATTTGTTTAAATGGTGGTTATTAACTTTCTTGATTATTCCAACTTCAGAAACAAAGCTATAGCAGACTATCTGTACTCTAATGGCTTTCAAGGTGCATTGGAGCACTTTCAGAAAGAGGCTGGTATGGTAAGTTGTCATGAAGTAAAACTTTGATTAAATTTTTTAAAATTTATTTAAAACAAAGTAATCAACTTAGTTTGTAAATTGTTCAAATTTTCACATCGTTTTCTATCCTGTGTACTTTTGTTTTTTTTAACAAGGGGAGTGCTCCTTTTTACTGTTGCATTTGAGTGAATGCGAGGTGTAAAATGTGCTTTAGCGTGTATATGTCAATCTAATGTAAAGTTCACAGTAAACAGAAGGAAAGAGTCTTTAACAAGGAAACTAAATTATGCCTGAATTTAACAGCCGTTATTGTGTAATTATTACTCTTATTGCATGATTTTGAATAGATGTTTAGGGTTACTGATAAAGGATGGCCTGTTTGGCAATATAATAATGATAAATGTACATAGCTAGCTTACATATGCACTATTGTTATTTAACAAACATACGTTTTTGTACATAATCATTTAATGTTACTAAATATCTCATTTTTTGACTGAATTCAAAGATAGATTTCTAGTCCTATTCACACACATAAAAACACATACACATAGAGTTCATTAGTTTAAAAAATTAAAATTTCAGAGAATTATACCCAAGCATTTTTTGTGTTTTCTAGCCTCTATAGTTCACTCTAGGTATAATAACTTTCAAATTATTTGTATATCTTCTGTATTCAAGAACTGAAAAATTAAATAAGTGAAGAATTTATGAACTATTGCCCATTCCTATACAAGAGAAAAATAAAGACTTTTAAAGCCAGATATTGGAAATTAAGTCGTATATTAGGAGTTTCACAGTTTTAGGACTGCATATTTTATTTTGTTATACAGTGGGACCCGCTTAAGTCGACGACCTCGGGGTATGAAAAATGGCGCCGAGATAACAGATCATCGAGTTAAACGAAAACCAATATGGCGGCAAAATATTAACATGCGCTTAAAATTTCTTTATATACATGATGTGCGTTAATTAGTGATGGTACGATTAATCGTAATCGTATCGGAACATCAGGGACCCATTTCTTCACTCTTTCCTAAGGTTGTTAAGACCGTTCGTTTTTAATGACTGTTTAAGTTTAACTACACCCCTTTATTGCGTCAGCGCAGTTTTTTTCCCTAGTACGTAACTTTAACAAATTCATCTACTCCTGCCCGCCAAGCCGCGTGCGACATCGTATTGCCGTGATTCCCAGCTTTGAGGGATGTGGTGTGGGAGATTGAGAGTGGGGGTGGATAAACTGTCTGTAGTCTGTTATATTATATATTTTAAAATCTGGGGAGCCTTGTTTACAGTAAGCAGTAAGCACCCTATGATTTTGGTATCGTCCCATCACTAGGGTTAATAAATGAGAATGTACATGCACATGTTTTTGGAGTTTTTTTTTACACAAAGGCGTTGCCGTTATTTGTTTGTCTATCAGACTATCATGACCTATATATGACTCATGACAAAAAAAGCGAACTCTTCTCTATAAAAAGGTACTAAAATAAATTAGGAACTCCTTTTGAACCTTCAACTTTGACACATTTTAATTAATTCTAACCAATAGTTAAATGGCTTTTGCACACAGCCACTTCTTATGAATGAAACAATGAGAACAAAGCAGTAGTAATAGAGTCAAAATGAGGTTGAAGGATGAATGGTTTCCAATGACAAGTCTGCACACGGTACATTTTGTTATTCCACACGAAACGAAATGTTTTAGACATGCCATTATGCATGCATCTTTGCTATTGGAGCAATTACGTAATCCTCGGCATCGGCATCACTTACGCGGCCGATAAGTAACATTTTCAAAAGCTGGCGATTTAAGTTAGTAACACAGCGCTGAGAGCTTAACGCTAACCAGCAGACCCCGCGAGGCCGAAATTCGCGTGGTTTTGGTTATAAAAAATCACATCTAACATTTTCAAAAGCTGGCGATCGGTCATGGGGATCGAGATAACCAAGGCTAAGTGGCAAATTTTGGCCCTCTTTTGTGCTCGGGGTATTAGGGTTCGGCGACTTAAAATAATCGAATTAACCAAGCTGAAAATGAAAAGAAAAATAGAGAATTTGGCGGTTCCAATAATAAACGTCGACTTAATTGAGCTGACGAGTTAATCGGGCTCGAGTTAAGTGGGCTCTACTGTACTTAAATATTGTTTCATCTTAAGAATGCTGTTCTTGTCATATTAATATACAAATATTAGCAATTTATTTTCCTTTTTAATGTGTTCACAGCCCCAAGAGTTAGAGAAGAAATTCAGTGGATTACTAGAAAAGAGATGGACTTCTGTAATCCGTTTACAAAAAAAGGTGAGTTGTAATTGTGATGATGTCATAATCTTTTCTTATTACATGTGAAGCAACTTGGAAAGTAACCGCACTACAATTTTTCCTTAAAAAACTTTTAAAAGATTAATTAAATTTCATGTAGGTCAAATGATCAAATTTTGGAATAAACATCCAGAATACTTTAGTTGTAGTAATAAACAAACTTTTTTTCTAATGCATAGTTTAGTGAAGCTAACTTAGGTGTTGAACTCATGAATTATACTTGTGTAAGTAACGTTTCATGCATTTTGAAATATACAGTTCTATGTATGTCAATTATTTTAGTCATGTTAAACCTCTTATTTGGGATGTATAAAAGAATATAACACTGACATTCATAGGTCATGGACCTAGAAACAAAGTTAGCTGAAGCAGAGGAGGAGGTGAACAGTGGCGCTCCCACCAGAGATCGACGCTCCCCTGGAGAGTGGATCCCTCGGCCACCTGAACGCTACAGCCTGAATGGCCACCGCAGTCCTATTACACGTGTTGTGTTTCATCCAAGTTTCAGTGTCATGGTTTCGTGTAGCGAGGACGCTACAATCAGAGTGAGTGATGGCTAGATTAAAATTATTTTATTTTCCATAACTGATTCTCTTTGTTTAAATGTTTAGTATGTGTGCTTTAGACTAAATAAAAAAAACTGTCATTTAGAAATAAAATGTAAACCTTTTAGGCATTTATTCATTTCATGGTCCTAGAGAATTTAAATTTAAGCTTAATTTTTTAGGAATTTTACATTATATTCAAAATAGGTTTGGGACTATGAAACTGGTGATTATGAAAGAACTTTGAAAGGTCACACAGACTCAGTCCAAGATGTTGCTTTTGACAGTGCAGGAAAATACCTTGGTAAGATTTTTTTTATGTTGATCAGATTAAAATGATTAGCTCAATAAATTTTTCCCCTTTTTTCTTTTGTCGATTCTGGAGCTTTGAATAATTTTTTTCATGCTTTTAAAATGTTTTTCCCCTCTAGTTTCGTGTTCTGCGGATTTGAGTATAAAAATCTGGGACTTCAATGGTTTTGAATGCATCAAAACAATGATGGGTGAGTTTTAGTAGACTTTATGGCAGGTAATCTGAAGTCTAGTTTTAAATAACTTGTAAATAATATTAATAGAAGGAATCAGGGGTTTTACTGGACACATTTTATATTTTAAAAATATACATACTTTATTAAAAATCTTATAGAAGAGGCTTACATCATCATACACAAATGAGTCATTCTTATACTGTTAGACAAACCATGAACAGAATTTAATTTAAATTTTTTTTGTAGGTCATGATCATAATGTCTCAAGTGTGACTTTCATGCCATCTGGAGACTTTGTTGTGTCATCCTCCAGAGACAAAACTATCAAAATGTGGGAAGTGGCCACAGGGTAAGTGCTGTTGATAGAATTGATTTTGTTTATCTATAGTCCAAGACTTGACATAGAATTGATGTTTATCTATCGTTCAAGACATGACATGATAGAATTGATGTTGATTTCAATAGTTCAAAATGTGACATGATAGAATTGATGTTGATTTCAATAGTTCAAAATGTGACATGATAGAATTGATGTTGTTGATTTCAATAGTTCAAAATGTGACATGATAGAATTGATGTTGATTTCAATAGTTCAAAATGTGACATGATAGAATTGATGTTGATTTCAATAGTTCAAAATGTGACATGATAGAATTGATGTTGATTTCAATAGTTCAAAATGTGACATGATAGAATTGATGTTGATTTCAATAATTCAAAATGTGACTTTATTTTGGAGATAAAATTTGGAGCAAGCAGATACTTTGTTGGCATGCATGATATTTCCTTTATTTCTCCTTTTTTTGCTCTTGATATATTCTTCATAGTTAGGCTCTTTGAGATCAACTCTAAGAAAAGCATACACACAAAAACTTTTCTAAGCAACACATCCTTATATCTCTACTTTTTCAAAAAGAATATTGTTCTATGTACCACTGTAAAAGACACTTCAATGTAGGATGATATATCGCATATTATTTAGCTGGTCAGAGTCACTAAATTTTAAGTTAAAATATAAACAAACTTCAACATCGTAAATTATAATATGATGAGATTTACACTTTTTTTTAATATCTTGTAAAGCTTTACTACTTTTTTTCTCAGTTACTTCACTTGCGGTTAGAAGATGGTAAGAAAATTTACACAGATATCTTATCATCCTGCTTGACAAAACAATTTTGTTTCTTCTTTCTGCAGCTACTGTATAAAAACCTACACAGGCCACAGAGATTGGGTTCGTATGGTGAGAGTGTACCAAGACGGATCTCTCTTGGCCAGTTGCTCTAATGATCAGGTGGGTGCTCAAGCACACGAACTTTGGCATGTCAGTGAACATTGGATTTTATTGTATGAAGTTCTCAAGTTATTGTTAGTGATTGTGATTTACAGTGGAACATGGGTTATGTCCCTGGCCTAGGGGGTTGCAAAAAAAGTGCTGTAATAACCGATGATCAGAATAAATGAAAACCAACATGTGCTTGACATTTCTTTATGTACATGGTATGTGCTAGTAAATATTTAAAAACACCTCCAGAAAAATGTATGTTTTTGTACATGTTTCTGAAGGTGTTTATAAATATTTTTTTACACAATAGCATTGCCTTGATTTGGATGATGACATGATTGGCAATGATAATTTTTTTTCACACTGTTTTTTTTTAATGAATTTAACACTAGTAGTAGTTGAGTCATAATGATGTTGAATGAATGGTTGCTGATGACAAGTCTTCATGTGGTAATTGTATATTTTTATAAGGTTGATAATGGTTAACTGGCCCTAAGATCACAAGACTGGTCCTGTTTAATCTGGACAGTTCTTGGGAACTTCTTTTTATCTTTATTAGCGTATTACCCTCAGTTCATTTTTAATGTGGCCAAGTCGAATCGGTCAAATCTTTAAACCATTAAATTTTTATTTAAATATAATTCAGGTGACATGATGTAAGAAAAATAATATAACATTTTTGTACAAATTCCCATATCACTGTTTTTTTCATTACTTATTTTAAAAAAAACAAACATATTTTATTCGCTGGCCTGATAGGAGTCGCACAAAAGTTGTTAACAGGATGTCATCAACATATGACGCTTGATGCTTTCATGTAACTGCAGCTCTCCGAGATAACAGACATTAAGTGGCAAATTTGTCTCTAATTTGTGCTAGAGATATTAGGGTTTAGTGACTTAAAATGATCTACATAATCGATGTGAAAATGCAAAGAAAGTCAGAGAATTCAACGGTTCCATTTAAAAATATCAACTTTAAAGACCTGGCGAGTCAAATGGGTTCCTTTGTATGGTGTTTGAGGTCTTAAATTGTTCACTTTCAAGTGTTAGCTGTCCCACAGATGTTTGATGTCCTAAAAATGAAGTCTCTTATAATTTGATCTCTGTTTCTAGACTGTCCGTGTCAGGCTGACAGCAACTAAAGAGTGTAACAGATAATTTGATCTCTTTTTCTAAACAGTCCATATCTGGCTGACAGCAACTAAAGAGTGTAACAGATAATTTGATCTCTGTTTCTAAACAGTCCATGTCTGGCTGACAGCAACTAAAGAGTGTAACAGATAATTTGATCTCTGTTTCTAGACTGTCCGTGTCTGGGTGACAGCAACTAAAGAGTGTAATAGATAATTTGATCTCTGTTTCTAGACTGTCCGTGTGTGGGTGACAGCTAGGGCTGTCAATTTTGTTGAAAAAAGCTGCCCGGGTACCCGTGAAAATTTCCAACGGGTACCCGGGTTACCCGTTCTAAACGTCGCATAATTTTCCCCGTCATGACCGCTATACAATACAACATAGCCACCATCTATGCACCTCATTTCACACAGTAGTAGTAGCAAACGGCTTGCTTCCAGTAACATGCTATTACTAATGCACTACAATTACCGGTTTAACTATAATGCACTAAAAACTGTTATTCAATTCCTGCTGTAAATGCATTCGTCATACTCATAAACTAAAACTTCAGTAAACTGAACATGCAAACAAAATGTCAACAGCAACGACGTAACGTTCATTGTCATACCTTGAATGTTAATATCCACTTGGCATCGGCAGTCAATGCTAAGGGCGATGAAGGACGCAATACTGCGTAAAATCTCAAGTGATCGTGCTTTGGTCAGAGTCAGTGGTACTGCTTTTGTTGACACTAAAAATTTTCGGATATTAGGTGGATCGGCGGTTTGTTTATCAAAATCAATTGTATCAATAACGTTCAGATGGCGTTTTATTACGTTGGGTTGCAACCTTTCGCAGACACAATTTCATTACAGCGGTTGCATTTTGCCGTGTCGCTGTCAACTCGATTGGCCTGATTCCACACGACGTCTTATCCATCTTATTAACTTTGGGTGTATTATTAATATCAATTTCTGGGCTAGGCAAACAAGTGTCAATGAACACAAGAAACACAAGCGAATGCATTTTGTGTGGGTTTGAGCAGTGCCTCTCAAAGTGGGAGTCCGCGGAAGTTATCAAGAAAGGAGAGAAAAATATAATTATAATCCTACAATTGCTACCAATAATACCAACCCTATAGAATTTGTCCTTTTGACAATAAGAGAATAAATGAAATAAATAAAAGGAAATAAAATACATTTCGCTACCATGTAAGTACAGGGAAAATAGTGCACCGGTTCCTAGTGCAATGGAAAAATTCCTGCCGGTCCGCCATGCTAAAATGTTTGAGAAGCACTGGGTCATAGGATGGAATAGAGGAATGGGGGGGGGGTAGAAAAACCGACATTAGATAGTATCAATCGGTGACCCACTGTCGGCTATTTCAAAGCAAAGTTAGTTTCAAAGCAAGGGTGTTTTAATGAACAAAAAACAAACACGGCCTCTTTCATCTCTATGCAGTCCATCCTCACAGCCGACAAACCCATCTTACACTGTTAGTAACTACATTGTATTTAAATTTAATAAATTTAAATACTGACGACCTTGTAGCATTATTAACATCTGTTTTTCTAGGTCAGCACGTGTTAATGAACACAAGAAGTAGAAGCTAATGAATGGGTGTGGGTTATATAGGAGTGAAGGGATGGGAGGGGTGGATAAACAACAGCTAGCATCAATCGGCGTATTTCAATGCAAAGTTAGTCAAAGCAGAGGTGTTTTTTTTAAATTAACAAATACAGAGTCTTTGATCTCTAAGCAGTCCATCCTTTTTTTGGCAGAGGACTTTTGTTTCCTTTATATGATTCTTTTAAAGAACCATAACGTTTTTGTGTTGTGCGGTTTCTATTTCACGTTGAGAGAAAAAAAGATGTACCAAAATACATTGTAGTTTGTTGGGAATATTTTTATTTCCCGTTGACAGATATTTCTCCTTAGATGTACTTCTAAGCATATTTTGGAAACTAAAATTTTCATTTGATAAATTGTTTTGCGAGCCACAATGTAAACACAAAAAAGCCGCATGGGAGCCGAAGTTTGGCCTACGGTTAATATAGACATTCAAGCCACATTTTAACGGGTACCCGAGCGGAATTTTATTACCCGGGTAATCACATGGCAACGGGTACCCGGGTCCCGGGTACCCGTTGACAGGCCTAGTGACAGCAACTAAAGAGTGTAACAGATAATTTGATCTCTGTTTCTAAACAGTCCATGTCTGGCTGACAGCAACTAAAGAGTGTAACAGATAATTTGATCTCTGTTTCTAGACTGTCCGTGTCTGGGTGACAGCAACTAAAGAGTGTAAAGCAGAGCTCAGAGAACATGAACACGTTGTGGAGTGTATAGCCTGGGCTCCAGACTCAGCACAGCCAGCCATAAATGAGGCCGCTGGGACAGAGGTGAGCTGTAGAAAATATGAGTTTCTTGATACTTTAATGAACTTGATTTCAGTTAACTTATGTCTTTTTTTGTTGTTGCGTTGCTTAATGGAGGTGTGCATGACTTTCATTTTATGTTAACCCATATCATTTTTATTTTGTTAGTCTTACATTATAGGTGGACATGGTTCGTTGGTCAAACCCCTATTTCTAATAAATCTGTGCTATTAGAACCATAGTTTTTAAAAGAGAAGCTTTTAAAATGTATATTCTGTCTTCACCCTGTAGAGCAAGAGTGCCAAACGGTCTGGTCCGTTCTTGCTGTCTGGCTCAAGAGATAAAACACTCAAAATGTGGGATGTTAGTGTAGGACTCTGTCTCTTTACTTTGGTAAGCTGATGACTGTATTGACTGCTATTACACCATTAGGCAGTGGTTCTTAACTGGTGTGCCATAAGCATCGGACAAGAGTGCCACAACGCTAAAAAATATTACAAAATATGTTTTATAATAAATTATTACATTAACATTTTATGCTCAACAATTTGACTATTTAAAAAATAACAAGTAGTAGTTCTGTAAATCGGTTTGCGTTTCTTCTTTATTTTTATACGTTTATTGTAAGTACATCAATATTGTACATTTGACAGTGGAGGAAAATAATGATTGAGTGAGAAACCTGTCTGTTCAAATTACAGGAAACACAAAAATATTAACTCTAAAACAGGAAGAGGATATTGCTTAATTGAATTCTAATTAAACAAAATACTGAAGTATGCTTTGTCACTTGTATGCCGTCTGCTTTTCCAGCACCTCAAGTGTACCTTGGTGTCAAATTGGTTGAGAACCACTGCCCTAATGTTATTTCTAAAAGTGAAAACAAAATATTTGTTATCAAAACTTGTCTATGAATTTAATAATTTGTTTACAGATGCTCTGCTATTTTTTTATGAAAGGATGTCAGTTTTGACCTGTTTTTTTCCTTTGGTTACTTAAAACTCAGACTGGCCATGACAACTGGATTCGGGGCATAGTCTTTCATCCAGGTGGTAAATTTATTCTCTCTGCATCTGATGACAAAACCATCAGAGTCTGGGACATACAGAACAAACGTAACCACAAGACATTGCTAGCACACCCACATTTCGTTACTTCTATTGGTAAGTGCTCATTCAGTCACCTAACTAATGTTTAACTGGGTAAAAAATTGGTGCAGCATTTACTTTTTTTTAATAAAAAAAGATAGTTCCTATTTCGTTTTTTAGGTGCTTACTGAATAATCTATTATAGCTAAATGTAGATAAATAGCTAAAAGACAAATATTTGAGTCTATCATCTTGACTGGTTGTCAATTTTATTTTTTTAGAATAGTACGTATTGTATCATTTAAATGTTTTATGATTTTTATGAAAGTTTCATATTCTGCATCCACCATGCTTGCCACTATTCATTCCATTTGTTAAACTTCACATATGTCAAACATATGTCATATATCCACAGACTCAAGATGCCATAGTTATGTCCAACTTATGATAGTGATTTTTTATATTAATTAATTAATTGTTTAGAAATTCTGGTTTAAAAACATCTTACATGACAAAGTTTTTCATTTTCTTCCCATAATGGCAAGTGTAAACCAGAATGTGAAAATGAGCATTTGTTAGATGTCATATTTCAATAAAAATGTTTAAAATTGGACTTATTGTGCTTAAGTTATGATGTAAAAAAAATGTTTATATCTTTTTTAGTATTTGTAACTGCAATTGTATATATTGTTAAATTTTGTCCCCTCCAGATATGCACAGAAATGCCCCGTACGTGATCACAGGGAGTGTAGACCAGTCTGTGAAAGTATGGGAATGCCGCTAGGTGACATAATCTTAGTGAATAGACCAGTACCAAGAGTGAGCACCTACCAGCACCCCTAACAAGACGGAAGTCCCACGGCTGTCTGACAAAGCTATATAAAAGTCATTGTTGTAGTAGTGCTTCATTTACAATTTACAATCAATATTTTTTAATATGTATGGTAACAATCATTTTCTAATTTGGCTGCCTCAAAGACCCTTCAGAAAAAAACAAGCAAAAACATTCCTTCAAATTTGCTGGCCATTGACAAATGACTACAAATCCGTACAAACTTACAGCTCTAAGAGTTTTATCACGTTTTTTTAAAATTTGGTTTCTCCATGCTACTTTTTTCTTACCGGATCAAGCATTGAGGTTTTTTTAAAATTACTGCTGATAGGCCACATTTTCCATTCTTTGGTAGAATATTATCTAGTCAGATTAAATATCTGCAAGATAGCAAGTATTCTGATGGTCTGGAAAATTACAAAAGAAGTATAATGCAGGTTTCAAGCCATTTTCATAAGAGAATGAATTTTTCTGGGCTTGTAATTGTCCTTAATATAAAGTTTCTCATGAAGAGCAGAAAAGAAATAAACAAGATATATTTGAAAAACAATTTCAGATATGTCAGTGACAAAAATAATCCTGTTGATATCACACTGAGAAGTGATCTAGTTAAAAATAATTTGAACATAAAACGTTTTAATAAATTCTGCAGGGACACTTTTATAAATTGTGTGTTACCCCTATCTCCTTTCACACACAAAAAAAACTGTCTGTCCAGTGGCATGTGTGCCTCGTTGTTTTTATTTGTGATATAAATGTACTTGGCATTTTTGGTGTTGATGTTTTTAACGTGCTGCTTTTGAAGTCACACATTTGTGGATGAAAATGTTCATGTTAGTATTTTCTCATGCACTCACATGTGCCACTCCCACGGCTTCAGAGCTTCTGTGTCTCTCCTACTACACACACCTTTTCAAACCCAACACCCCTCTTCACTATGCTTTATCTGCTGTGCACTTGCTCTTTCATCGATCAGCAGTTGAACTGTTTTTTTTGTTTTTTTTAAAAGTAATGTATTAAGGACAGATTTATATGTAAATTTATGGTTGAGAAAAATAACTATTGACTAAATATCATTTTAGAGGTTCTATATAATTATCTGTTTTATTTCATTAATGGGTTATTTTAAATTTGATAAGAGTTTCTAAGAAAATTTGAGAAACGTAATGCACGTAATCCTCTTCAATATAACACACGTTTTCCTTTATCCATGGCCTCTTCAATATGCTTGGGAGAAGAAACTCTGACAACAGGATGCATTTGAACATATTTATGACATCTCAACTAGGGCTCATCTTAAAACTATTAAACAAATTCCCCGAACTTGTACAAAATGTATTGTAAATTTCTCCTGATGGAACTGGAAATAAGGAGAAAGAAGATTTAATTTAAAAATGACACATTGCATTTTATTTATGAGTTGTGTCCCAAGTTTGTCAAGAAAGCTAAAAACTGAGAGTTGTGAACAATGCTATTTATGGAGTAGACCAACCCCCCTTAGTGTGAATCGACTACCTCCGTGTTATGTGTCATGAATACAGTTATCACATGTAGAGAAGTGATCACTTTATCCCTATTGTAATTGTGTGTTCAATAATCAAAATAATTGCTGTTGTAGTCGTTTTCAACCCTTATTTTTTTCTTCTTTTACTAAACTAATGTTTTTGATTTACTTTGGTTGACCCTTAAAAGAAAAATTAATCCTGTATATTTAGTGATCTTTTAATTTGCATCATATGAGAATGATGGTTTTGAAAACATAAATTAAATTTTGTAATGAATTAAACATCAAAAGGAGGGGGGGGGGAAAGAAAGTTAATAAAAATAACCATGCCATCAGACAAATGTGTAAATTGATGATGGCTGTGCCATTGTTTCCATAAGCAGGGGGCAGGACAGTCTTATGGTTTGGAGTTGACCTGTACGTGCCACTGTTCATTTCAGTTCATCCACTAAAAAATGAATACATTTCATATTCCCAGATTTGTAACCATTATATAATGGATACTTCTATTTAATAGCAGCATAGCAAAGACATTAAAGAACACAAATGTCAAATTGTTTTTGTGGAAACAATTCAGAATGAGCCATACTTATCATTTTGCAATTTTATCAGTACCCACGAATTATTTTTCAAGAATGATAAGCAGCAATCACCCAAAACTGTACGGTCAACTTTCTGACATATTTTATTTTCAAAGGTTAAGGCTCATTATGTTGTGTATAAATGGTTGATCCACCACAAAGAATGGATTGAATTATATTGAAGTCACACATGGCATTTGTTTACCTCAGTTTTATTATTATTGTTATTACTATTTTTGGTTTCATTACAGTAAGTGAAAGGATCTTTTACTTGACTTGAAACTTGATCAGCTCTTCTCATCATCTAACTTGCTGTATAGAGCCATCTGAAACATTTACTTAATGGTTGGTTATTAAAGACTAAGTGGTTTCCTACATTTGCTGTGGATCATAAATTATGACAGTTAACATTGTTGTTACAGTGATGCTGTTTCTTCTGAAATGAGACTGACATTTCTGAGTATCATGGCAGGAGATAAATGTAATATCACATCACTGGATCGCTACCTGAATGTTAACACGTACATTTTCTTGAATTGACTACATCAAAAGGTCATCACAGATTTTTTTTTGTGTCTTCAAAATAGTAACTAACACTAGAATTAAATTTAGTTGGGTACAAATTTTGTATAATTTTTAAACCTTTTCTCTCTCTACTTCCACAGTAAACATACTTACTCAAATGAGAAGCCTGATTAAATTTCATTTGTTGCATCTATAAATGTATTTTAAGTTTCAAACGAAGCCAAAAAATTATTCTGGGTTAGTTACATAAACCTTAATTGGCAGGAAAAGATGTTTAGAAATGTAACATGGTATTCGAGAGCCTCTAGATATTTACAAATTAAGTTAATTTAAGAATCTTATGTCCCTAAGAAATGTTTCTCTCTCATTCATTATGCAATGGCTTATTCCTAAATGTCCTTTGCCCACAGTTGCTTTTTGTTTTTTAAGTTGGCTTGTAAATATTTATTGTACATAGAGGCATAATTGCAAATAATATAATTATCTTTTTTCTGAGTTGCATGAATGATTGCAAGGCTCATTATTTGAGCCTCAGTACTGAATGGCTAATGCACAGACCTCTTTATACTCTCTCTGATTTAATGTCCCTGCTGACTCTTTGTATTTATTTATCCATTCAAAACCAATAGAGACTTATGTCTGAGTCTTGAATCATTTCAAATATAAATAAAAAAATTTGGCAGACTGATTATCTGCAAACAAAATAGCTATAATTTTCTTTTGTTGTTTATTATTTATTATTGTTGAATATTTTGTGCAAAAAGAGGAAAATCTAATAAAACTTTTAAGAGCCCTTAGAATTCTGGATTGATAGACCGTATAGAATTTTTTAAATTCAATTCATTAAGAACATTTGATTGGTATAAAGGAGGAATTGGTCTACATCTTAATAGTTTTATCATCAAGTTAAAACACAGCTTATGAGTGTTTTTAGAAAGTGTTATATTAATTGGACATAGAATTGTGTATGTATGTTCATCTGCTCAGGTACTCAGAGATGTCATGTTTCAAAGAATGGCTGCCAATATTTACATGTAATCACCTGAGGTAATGGGGAAGTGACTCTAAGTGAGATGCTCATGCCATAAAGAAAGTTAACACAGCGCTCATATTGTTCTTAAATAATCTTTTCAATTAAAAACACTTTTTATGACAACAATACTTGTTAGTCTTGGTCGGGACAATCCTTGGTTGTAAATTTAGTTTTTAAAGACAAAAGTCAAATGAATTAGGTTTTGCTCTAAGGCTTTGTAAACAAAATTCACAGTTGAAGGTTAAAGTGGAGATATGATTTCCTTATATGGAATGATGTGGGGACACAATTGTAATATCTACTCTTGGCCAGTAGATAAATAATATGACTTGCACATTATCTCTGTGCAAGTCATGTGTAAATGATCTTAGTAGATGGGCATGAAAATTACACTCACTAAAGTGTCTAAATTGATAGAAAGAGTTCCTAATTCCAAATATATTTGGCATAAAATTAATTCCCGATGTGAACCCTCAGTCTGCAATAATAAGTTATTCTTTTTAAATCGGAATGGATGCCAAGGAACATTTAACAATAAGTCATTGTTAATGAAATAAAATGTGCACTTGATATTTTATATTTTTGCCATCTCCAATGATTGTATTGTTTTGAAGAAATATCAAATTGCAATGATCCATCATATACTTATGGATTCCTTTCCCTTTCAAAACTACTTTTTTCTTGATATGTTCTAATGAGACAAGTGCTGGTCTTGTTGAGAATATCACTAGCAAAAATCTCTGTGCAATCAACTCATATTCATGGTTTTTTTTCGTTAACCTGTGAACATTTTTGATGTAGCCTAGTGTGATAAAAGCCTCTTATTTGAAGGTATTCATTGACATTGTCGTTAAAAGTTATTATCTCAGCCCATCACCATATTTAAAATCAATTTTTATTTGTTTTTGTTTCAACTATGCTCTGGCATTATAATCATGTCGACAACAATGTTGTTTTCTGGTTATCTAATTGTAGTGATTAGTAATAAATTCATATTGATTACATAAGGAGCAACTGATGATAAATGATGAGGTTGATTAAGAAGCTTGTTTTTTTAAAAATTTTTATTAAGAATAATTCTAATTTTAATGAACTGTTCAGCATAAATGACATTTATGAAGATTTAATCTTGCTACCAAACAAATCTCATTTCTCACGTTTTTGAAAAGCTAATTTCAATGATAGGTAAATCATGCAAATTAATTAAATATTTTTATTTAAAAATCATACCTTTATTTTTAGCTGCAGAATTTCTTAACAAAATCTTTCCTTAGCTGAGAGAGTGTTTGGTTAGATGTTAAAATGTGACCTCCTTGGTTAATCCATTTCTCTTAGGATATCACCATTTCATCACTAACATAATTTGAAAGACAGTCATATGAATAGCAACCAAATTATAAGGTTCCATTGTATTCCTGGGATCATAAAATATGGATACATTTAGGATACAATTAAATAGCTGGAGAATGGTCTAGAGATTTACAGGTATTGAAAATTAAACATTTAAATAGCCAACATAGTTTTTTAAAAAATAAAAAAATTAAACGTTTACAAAAGCTAATTATCCAGGATTTGGCATTGGTGCGGTAATGATGTATTCATGAAACATCTATATTGTATTTTTTTTAAAACGGTACTTATCAATGAAAGAGATTTTTACAAATAAATGAATCAGAGTTAATGTGAAAAACAGACTAGAGAAGGGAGAATTCATAAAAGAATTTTATATGCAGGTTATGACAGTTTTAAATAAAAATGTATATGTCAAAGTTAGAATTAACTTAAACTTAGTAATTTTCTGGATCTTATTCATGGTGGCTTATCACATGACTCTCTATAATAAATAAAGTACACATGTCTCATGTGTCTCCCTCTGTTATGAGGAGAAAATAAACATCATCCCTCACCTTTCACTTACTAATTATTTGGCCAAAGTTATCATCATGTGCTTTCTATGTTAGATGTTTTCAAGTTCCAGCCAATACTGGCTTTTATTTACAAAATAATTTATTGGCATTTCCCCCCATATATTTAGTTGCTGAGTTTGGCAAATGTATACTTTGATTTTTCCAATTTTGAAAAATAATAATTTGCTTTTCTTCCCATTCTTAAAATTAAAAATGATATAAAAAAAATATATTTGGACCTACAAACCAGATACATTTGGTTAGAAAGTTGTTGAAACCAGTTTGGTTTAGTTTCATGACATCTATAACCAATAATAATAGCTATTTCCAATGATTATTTAAAATATATTCCTATTTTTTTTAAATGCTGAAAAATAGTGAGAGCAAATTAACTTAACATTTAAAATAAAAACTTTAAGACTATTAAATCCCCCCTCCCCCCAAAAAAAACAAATAATAATAATAATTATTAATAATACATTGATTTAAACCACATTTTAAAATTATTTTTTCCAAACTGGCCTCAGTATTTGCTTTTTTTGTAAATGTTATGAAATCTGATAACTGACTTTTAAATTTTGTAGCAACCCAGTAAGATGCATGTAATAACTTTAATTGAATAAATTCCATTAATAAGAAAAACCCGTAAAAAACCAAGTTTTTGACTATAAATCCTTTATGTACGAGAAGTAACTAAAAAAATGTTCATTATAATACGCAGCGCCAGACCATCCAGAAATACAAAATTGCAGTTGAGTCGTTAAACATGTTTAATATAATGCGCACCGATCAGAAATATGTTTATAAAAAGAGTTGTCAATAAAATACGCACCTTGTTGCGCGACAGAAAGGTTGTTCAATATAATACGCACCGCGACGCTCTATCTCAAAAAATAGCATGATACATAGGAATAAATAAAATAATCTAAAAAATCAATAATTTAATTACGGTACATGCGATCGATCAGAAATTTTGATACATTGTTTTTATCATTGGTACGAAACTGCCTGCAAAATTTCAGCTCGCTATCTTGCGAGCAAGTGGGTTAAAAATCGATCAAAAGTTTTGGCGACAACGTCGGTCGGTCGGTCGGCCGCAGACACCACGAGTTAATATAAAGGATTTAAAAAAGAGTTGACCCACCTCTTCAAATGTTATTCCAATCAGGCTCTGCTTCTAAAGGTCATCTTCCTGGCATATGTTTTATTATCTGTTAAACTCATTAAACTTGTGGTTACAAACACAGCTACCAATCGTGGTTTGTATGGACACGGGTGAAATGATCTGAAGAATGATTGATGTGCGAGTGTGAGCAGAATTGATCCCATTATTTATTTCAGTGCTCTTACTGATATTTAAAGTTTTGACTTCTTGTTAAAAAAATCCTTTGAAAGCAATGGTTTGATTTTTATGGCTACCCACATTAATAGATACATGGATACCTTTCAGAGATAATCTGTATAAAAATGTTATTTCTTGCTAATACATGTAGATGCAATGTTTTTAAATTTTAAGTTTTAAATTGTATTGTATGGTTTGATATTTATTCTTAAGTTAAGAAACACCAAAAAGCCTAAAATTAATTAATTTTTTTAAAAAATGCGGTTTGTGGATTTAAAGTTGGACACATGGAAAAGTGTTGTGATTTGTGTTGAATTATGATTAATCATGTCAATTTTTTCTTAAATATTAGCAAAATTTGTATGAGAAATAACATCTACTTCAGTGATTGATTAATATGGTGATTTACTTTTAACGGTTAATACAGCAATCCTCTTCTATCGAATATAACAGTAAAACAATTTTCACTGCCAGTTTGAAGAAATTAAAATGGTTCATGATAATTTAGAACCAGCAGGTTAATATTTAATTATGTTTGAAAGCCGTTATTGAATGCTCTGGTGCTTTTTCCTATTCATGCATTTTGCATTGTAATATTTTAAATTAAGATTTAAAAAAAAACAATTGAGATTCAAGTTTGTCACATCACCATAACAATGATATACCTCACCTTCTTGGAATGAGCAAATATTTGATTTTAAAACAACTTTTGAAATAATTAAAATACAAGATAATGCGAAAAATATTCAACACTTTTATATACTGTTAATAAATCCATGTTCAAACTTTAAACTCCCATTCTCATTTTTATTAGCTTGTTTGAAAATATGCACACACAAAAAAATAATACAATAATTCCAATTTTTCCAGTAAGGCAACAAACTTATCTCACCTCCCATTTCGCTACTTTATTGGTGTTACCTCCCCTAATCATTCAAGAACGTTTTCATCTTTCAGTTATGGTAATTTTCAAAAAAATAATCAATACTTAAGTTTAAAATAAAACAATTGAATTACTATTGGAAGTGCATGATCAGTTTTATTCAGGAGAATACATAGTGACGGTTATCAGTTTAAAAATTTATATATTTTTTGTGAACAAGACTTACATTAAAAACTTTTTATTGTTGAAAAATCATCCCCAGAGAAGATTAATATTATTTTGAGCCATTAGTTTTTAAATAATAAATTTAATTTTAAAATGAAGCAGCAACTAACACAGATGAGGAACAATTAAAATTAAAGCAAAACTAAAAATGTTATCTCCCAGGTGAGTTCATGAGCTTGTTTCATTCCAGAGCTGAGGCTTGATCACAAGACAGGAGTGTGGAGTTGGGGAAGGAAACTGAGCTTTCGAAAGTTTTTATTGGTTTCCAACCCATGTAGCCCTACACTTTTGCCAGTGGCCCCCTTGAAATATCAGAGCCTGTTGTATATGGGACATTTTAAGGGGTTCTACAATTTTTGTGTCACCAAAAAGAATTGGGGTCAAGCCTCAACCCTGAAATTATTCTTTGACCTTAATTTATTTTGATTTTGAAATTTGTTAAACCAATTGTAACTAAACTTGTCTTGAATGCTTTTGTCAATGAGCTCATTTTGGTGTTAAACTCAATATTATCATCAATAATATTTACTGTGTGTAACTTTTTTTTTGTCGCCTAATTGCTGATTATAGTCAGTCAATAAATAGCTCTATAAAAATATATTGCTTTGTATGTTGCTGTTTTTTTTTAGAGCCTGAGGTTTTGAACTGTAAACAAAATGGTTGCTACTGATGCATTGATTATCTTAAAATATTAAAAACATTCAAGAAATAGTTTTTCCCTGCTCAACTATGGCCATCACCAAAACTGCATGAAGTCCTCAATACACAACTAGATCTGCCTCTGAAAGGAAGAATTCTGAATTGTAAAATAACAATTGCAACATGACATTAGTCACTGAATGTTAAACATTGAAGCTGAATAAATAGTATGAGACCTGATGGCTTTACAGTTACAGAAAAAAATAAAATAACTTGTATCACTTGTCACCTGGCTTCTGAGCACTTATCAAACTAATGTACAGTGTATTTCATATTTGGTATCCCCCTTCCAAGATCAGGAGATGACAATTTAGGAAGTAGCAACTTGTAAATTCAAGTCAATAATATAAATAATTTTTTAATTAAATGATTAATCTTTATATTTACAAAGAAAAAGTTCATTTCCAGTTTTAATCATACCACACAACATTAATTTGGAAACATTAGTTTATAAAGATTTTTTAGATGTACCACAAACATTTAAATATTTTCTGCTATATGATATACAGTAAGCTGAATAAAAAGTGTAATAAAATATTTATTGAAGAGCATGGATAAGCAAATGAGAGGAACTATTAAAACATTTTGCACTTGCTAACTGACTAAGACACATGAGCTTTCACTTCCAGGGTGAAAACTGAAATATTAATTCAAACTGACTTATTGGAATGTTTTTTAATAGCAAAAATACAGTCCAATAAAAAAATTACATTGGAACATTAGTTTAATTTCATATAAATGAATGAATAATAAGCATTTTAAAATCTAACTTTTTTCATACAAAGTTAATTAATGAGAAAAAGGCAACAGGTGTATTTAGTGATTAGAAATTTCATTGATATGTAAATTAAAGAAAAACAAATTAATTTTTAAAAAATAATATTGTTCACTCATCTCAGAAAAAAATTAACTAAAATATATAGAATTTTTAAAAATAAATTAAGTTAAAAAATGATTTTTAAAAACCACGTTTTTATAAGTGGACTAAAAAGAAGAAAATACATTGTAATTTAAAACTTATAAGTTCAAGTACTTTAATTTAATATGACTAAAACGTGGGGCGGGCGCTTGTGAGGTTTAACATATGCAGTTCACTCATTCTATCACTTATAGATCTCTCTTTTGCCTTCTAAATTATAAATCTTTAATTTTTATACCAAACACCTGCCTCACGTTTTTAGTCATACTAAATGAAAGTATTTGAACTTATAAGTTTTAAATTATTTTCTTCTTTTTAGTCCACTTATAAAAACGTGGTTTTTAAAAATCATCGTGTATATATATTTATTTTACTCTTTTTAGTCTAAGTGTAACATCATAGAGTATATATTACTTTTATTGTACATAAGAAAATTCATTAAATACAAAATTGCCTACTTGGTTTCCATGTGTTATGGATTGTCAGGTCTAACCGCGTGGAGGTGAGACATTTTAGACCCAACACAAACATATGGACAAACACCAACGCTTATCAATTGAAAACACTACACTAATTCATATTAAGACTGCTTTCTTATTCAATTTTCTTAAATGATTTAACTCCCCTTTTAAAATTATTTTTTTTAACCTCTATTTATTTTACCAAACAGCTCATAACGCCCAATGTTTTAATTCCAGGGGGAGGAGGTCACGGGGTTAACTGAGTTGGCACGTGAAGAAAATAGCAGACGGATAAGAGATGCTTATATAGAGATAAACTAAAAAATGTTATAATTTAATTATGGTACATTTAATCCATCTGAAATTTTGATACAATGCATTGTCATCCAAGATCTATCTGTGGTCAAATTTTGAGCTCTCTAGGACCATCAGAAGTGGTTTAATTTTGCGTTGGCAAATTTGAAAAATTGCGGACAGACACGAAAGCAAGTTAATAAAAACGTGGTAAAAAATGCCTGTGTTTTCACTTGGACTACCTTCAGCTTAAAAGAAATGCAACTTACTTTTTTTAAGCCATGTTTTTATTGTAATAGAAAACATTTTAGTATCAAGGATAGAATAATGCTTGCTTTTCAATGTATAATAACAAAATACAATTCAAGCTCAAGCAATGTCAAATTATTGTTAACAAAAATAATATTATTTTTTTTATTTTTTTTTGTTAAGATCTATTTTAATAGCCAGTATGTGTGGCTCGTTAAAGCTCTCTTGCTAATCAGTAAGTGGGTTTAAAAATAGCTTTCAAGATTCCTGCTGCACAGGTTGGTGACTTTACATTAGTGTGGGAAACAACAATTAAGTATTGTAAGCAGAGGTGTAACTGGGTTTGTGACGCCCTTGGCTAATTTGTTTTTGGCGGCCTTTATTTAAATTTAAAAAAAAATAGAGATTTAGTGGTGCCCTTTTGAAGCACAGGCCGGCGCCCTTGGCAACTACCCCAATGCCAAGCCGTTACGCCACGATTGTAAGTTTAGTTATACATGTAATTATTTTATGTATACAACAGTTGAAATATATTATTAAAAACACATTTAAGTTTTACATTGTAGTTGCAATAGATTAAATTCTAAGAAATTACATATTTAGGAAGGTTAATTAAATAATTATCTGATCAAAAAATTAATGAAATCAAATATTGTTTTTTAACTGTTGAAAATAATATTTCTGAAGATCATGAGGTACCTTCAAGATAAGTTACAACTTTGTAGATTATAATACACTTCTGAAACAAATGTTGAAGTTATAGATCAAATACAGGACTAATAGATACTAATAGATGAATCGCTGAATGTTTTCTTACTACATGTATATACAATTTACATAAAATAGATTCATGTACAGTTACAATATATTTTATGTCATAAGGAATTTAATTATTTTGATGCAAATGCAATTATTTGTCAATTATAATACATATACTTTTTACTCCTTCTAATCTACAATCATGAGTAAAATTAATTATGAATTCTGCAAGCACTCTCTAACCAAATGCTCTGCTCATAAGACAGCCCAACTTATTCCCCTTTATTTCCAAAAAAATAATCAATAAATAGTCTTTAGTGAATATTAGTAGTAAATATGTCCAAACTAAAGAAAATGAAGCAGTAACAAAATTTAGCTTATGCACAAATATTTAATCTTCTTTGTCACTCAAGTACTTAAACATTTTTATAAGATAATAAAATAATGTTATAAGATGGCCAATTTTTCCAACACAATGCCACATTTAATTTCATAACTTATTAACTAAACCAGATTCAGGTGCTGAAACCATTATCAAACTTTGAATCTCTTTGAACTTAGGATGATTTTTATCGCCTACCAGTTGTAGAAGGACAGATTCACTGGTAGTGACAGTTGCACCGATCTGACGAAATCGCTAGAAATGTAGAAAAAGATTGAATTTTAAATGTCAAAAATGATTAATCTAACAAAATAGGTCATCAACAAGTTTATACATTCTAACTTTGTATTCTAACATATGTTTCTCATTAATTAACATAAAACACTGTCCCAGAGTCCCATATAGTAATCTCCAAAACATCACATAGATGATACAGTTGAAGAGGTGTTTGGTGTGTTCTTTTTCTTTATGAAACATGTTTTCAAAGTTGAGACAGTGTTTGTATTATGATGTAGCAATGCATGACTAGAATAAGTGATAAGAAATAATTTTAAATACATGCATTCTCCTGAATATAGGAAAATTGTTGTTATATTATAGAAAATACCATTACCTACTGCTAAAAGAGAAAAATATACAAAATCGAGATTAGGATGAATAATATTTATCAATAGCTAATTGATATGGCATCACATAACTTTTGCAAGATGTGTTGTCCTGCATTTTACTCAGGTAACAATTATGTAGAATAAAAAGAGACTAATGGCAGTTGTTACATTAATTACAGCTTTAATTGTTTGCTAAAGATCAATATAAGTACAAATTGTTTCATGAAAAAACTGGTGAATGATTGAAGTCTCATTAATTTTGATTAACACTATTGGTCTTGTAATTCAAAATGTGTGCACTAAAGCTACTTATGTTGAAATAAATTTTGACACTCTGGTCAATTGTAGGCTTTAAAACAAGCAATGTGTTTTTATAAACTGATAATGAAAATAGTTGTGTTTGTAAAATACTGTTTTCAGAAGTATCTAGCCCAGAAGCCATTCCATTTTGACAATGCAAATAACCAAGGAAAGTTTTTGCTCACCTCTGCACTAAACTGTCAAACGTTAGTAAAGAACTAATTAGATAACATACTACCTCTAAAGCAAATATCCTATCCATCTGGCTTCTTGATGACACTGCGTCAGCTACTACATACACTTCAATATTTCTATTTAAAAGGTCTATGACTGTTTGTTGAATGCACACATGGGTCTGAAAAAAGAGAGGACACGTTGGAAGAAACTTTTATGTATTTGATGCAATGACATTGGAATTAAGCAAAACTATATTCAGCACTTAAACTGTAGAATTTCTTGCAAGTATAGGCATTATAGCTACAAATATTGTAAGACTTTAAAAATTTAACTATGCCATATGATAGCTTTAACCCATCTTCTTAGTGAAACAAACATTTAGAAATGATTCAAATAGAAAATACTTTGAAAATGAAAATATATTAATGGTCCAGCATTGAATTTGTCAGATTAAATTTTACCATATAATATGGTTTGGTCATTATGATTGTAAGAATTCTGTTATATGTTAGTATCTGATACCTAACATTACTAAATTACTGATAACCACTAAATATAATATCATTAGAGATTTTTCACAATTTCATAAGAGAGTAAAAATAAAAATGTCCAGCTTTAATACCTCAATCCCACATAAAATAACATGTCGAACATGACCTCCACGCAGAGTCTTGAGCACTTCTTCAACTTCTGGTATAATCATGCTGAACTTGGTTTTAGGGAAAACATTTACTGCATTTGTTATGTTAACTTCTGGAACTGTATGTCCAAGGCCATCTGGATACTTTTGTAAAGGAAATGTATGCTTTTAATTTTGCTACCCATGAAAATAAAACATAATTTCCCAATTTTTAATTAGCCATTGACAGAGAATAAAATGTTCACCTAAGAAGGCTTGCCATGAAGTTTGAATTTTATCCCTATAAATATTTCTTAGTTAAATCTTAAATATCAATATTTAATAAAGTCAAAAGCAGAACAAATTTATATATTTCTTGTTAACATATAAGAGTATTATTTTTGTATCTGGATACTTTTGTAAAGGAAATGTATGCTTTTAATTTTGCTACCCATGAAAATAAAACATAATTTCCCAATTTTTAATTAGCCATTGACAGAGAATAAAATGTTCACCTAAGAAGGCTTGCCATGAAGTTTGAATTTTATCCCTATAAATATTTCTTAGTTAAATCTTAAATATCAATATTTAATAAAGTCAAAAGCAGAACAAATTTATATATTTCTTGTTAACATATAAGAGTATTATTTTTATTTCAAGAAACATATTTTAAGTGAAAATCACTTAACTTCTATTTTCAATTTCTGGTCAAAAACATAATGCTTCACACATAATAAATGACTTTCAAACAAGGTAATTACTTTAAGATTCAATATATTCTATTTATAATTTATGTTTCAGTGTGTACCTATAATACAAATGGACTTATGCATGAACGATTGTCTAATTTTTCAAAAATTTAATGCCTTAAAAAAAAGCTTTTTCTTACCTGCTCTGTGACAACAATGGGTATTTCTAAAATTCGAGCAGCTTCTGTCTGAAAAGTGAAGAGCTTTTAATTAGTTTGATTTTACTAACTAAATATACATCAGGGATAAAAAAACATGGGGAAACATAGGATTGACTGCCCAAGGTGCATGGGTCGGCTACCTTTTGAAATGGAAGAGCCAAAAGTTACAATTTACGACATTTTCAAGTTTTTAAAGAGCTTCTATCATGAGTTTTAAAATAAAATAATATAATTTCAGTATATGTATATGGCATCCGTCCATCCTCATGGGATGATGGCGTTTCCTCCTGCTCCTCTTCCCCCCTTTCCCTTTCTCCTGACCCTTTTCTCTTCGCTCCTGGCTGTAAGGGAAGCTTCCGCGACTTGAATGCCCTCGCGCACTTTTGCCCGCCAGGATGTGCGCTCCTCAGCAATGGTCTCCCACGTTTTATGGTCAATCTGCGACAAAGTCATGTCTTTCTTTCAGACATCCTTGAAGCGCAAGCAGGGGTGTCCTCTCTTCCGCATGCCAGTTGCCAGCTCGCCGTAAAGCAAGGCTCTTGGAATGCGCTCAGAGCTCATCCTGCGGACATGTCCCAACCACCGCAGGCGCCTCTCACTCAGGATTGACTCCTTCTGAGTACCTCGACATTCGTGATCTTGTCCTGCCACTTGATGTGCAGAATCCTGCGCAAGCATCGTAAGTGGAAGCTGTTGAGTTGCTTTGTTTGTTTGGCATAGGTCGTCCAGCACTCGCTGCCATAGAGGAGTGTGCTGAGCATGCAGGCCTGGTACACAGTGATTTTCGTCCTATCAGTGATCTGTGCATTGTTCCACACTCTTTGATTCAGCCTAGCCATTAATGATGCAGCCTTGCCGATTCTGGTTTCAATTTCCTTTTCCAGGGATAGTGTGCTTGTGATGTTACTGCCAAGGTAGGTAAAATCCTCGACAACATGCAAGGTGTTTCCCTCAATGGAGATTGCTGGGAAGCAGTCTGTTCCTTGTCTCATAATGTTGGTCTTTTTGAAGCTTATCGTTAGACCAAAATCCTTGCATGCCTCTGAGAACTTATTGACCAAAAGTTGGAGACCTATCTCTGAATGTGAGGTAAGGGCTGCGTCATCCGCTAAGAGCAACTCTCTAAAACATTTTCCACTTTTCTCTTCGCACGGAGACGGCTGATATTGTATAGATTTACATCCGTCCTGGTATGGATGTTTACACCCTTGAAGCAGTCCTCGAAAGCATGACGCAGTAGCATCGAGAAAAAGATACCGAAGAGTGTTGGAGCCAGTACACAGCCCTGTTTGACTCCGCTACAAACTGGGAAGGGTTCTGAGGTAGAGCCCACTTAACTCGAGCCCGGTTTACTCCTCAGCTCTATTAAGTCGACGTTTTTTATTGGAACCGCCAAATTCTCTCTTTGTCTTTGCATTTTCTCATCGGTTAATTCGATTATTTTAAGTGGCCAAACCCTAATACCTCGAGCACAAAAGAGGGCCAAATTTGCCACTTATCATTGGTTATCTCGATCCCCATGACCAATCGTCAGCTTTTGAAAATGTTAGATGTGATTTTTTATAACCAAGTGAAGGCATAAAATGTCGGCCTTGCCAGGTCTGCCGGTGACGTCACAGCCCGCTTGCATTCAGCTCACAGCGCTGTGTTACTAACTTAAATAAATCGCCAACTTTTGAAAATGTTACTTATCGATAGGGCTGAACTGATCGGTTCGGCATCGGCAGATTTTCGTATACTCGGAGATACTCGGCAATCGGCCGCGTAAGTGATGCCGATGCCGAGCATTACGTAATTGCTCCAAAAGCAAAAATGCACGCAGAATCGCATGTCTAAAACATTTCGTTTCGTATGGAATAACAAAATGTAACGTGGGCAGACTTGTTGTCATTGGCAACCATTCATCAATCAACCTCATTTTGACTCTAATAGCACTGCTTTGTTCTCATTGTTTCATTCATAAGAAGTGGCCGTGTGCAAAAGCCATTTAACTATTGGTTAGAATTAATTAAAATGTGTCAAAGTTGAAGGTTCAAAAGGAGTTCCTAATTTATTTTTGTACATTTTTATAGAGAAGAGTTCACTTTGTCATGAGTCATATATAGGTCATGATAGACAAACAAATAACGACAACGCCTTTGTGTTAAAAAAACCTCCAAAAACATGTGCATGTACATTCTCATTTTTAAACACTAGTGATGGGACGATACCAAAATCATAGAGTGCTTACTGTAAACAAGGCTCCCCCCCCCCGATTTTAAAATATATAACATAACAGACTACAGACAGTTTACCCACCCCCACTCTCAATTTCCCACAGCATTGTTGTTGGTTAATCCGATTAGCATCAAGTTACTGAAGGAATTCTGAGTCCATTGTAAGCCGTGAGGACGGACCCAAGGAAGATGGTTTGGAAGAGAATGGTTCGGGGACAATGAGGGGATGTGTAGGTTACACGGGGCGGGTTATTTATTTGAGTAGCTTGTAAGGAAAGTCACGCAAGTGCCTTCCAAGGCACAGTATCGCTCAATCTGGGAATCACCGCAAGACACAAAAATACCATGTCACTAGTGGACGCACGCGCGGCGTGGCGGGCAGAAGTAGATGAATTCGTTAAAGTTATATACTATGGAAAAAAACTGCGCTAACGCAACAAAGGGTTATATTTAAACTTAAACGATCCTTAAAAACGAATGGTCTTAACAACCTTAGGAAAGAGTGAAGAAATAGGGTCCCGATATTCCGATACGATTCCGATTAATCGTCCCATCACTAATTAAGGCACATCATGTATATAAAGAAATTTCAAGCGCAAGTTAATATTTTTGCCGCCATATTGGTTTTCGTTTAACTCGATCATCGGTTATCTCTACGCCATTTTTCATACCCCAATGCCGTCGACTTAACCGGGTTCTACTGTATTAATATATTATTTGCACATGGAACCAGAGAGCCACACCTTGTCATCGAAAGAGCCGTAGGTTGCCGACCCCTGACCCAAGGTAAAGAGAGGTGAAAAGAGTGAAAAGCTGGTTATGAGACTAACGAGAGAGAGAGAATAATTGATTTGTTTCATTAAAAATATAAATTTAATTTTTAAAAAGCACCCACTAACTATAGCTTTTTAGCATAATCAACAAACAATAACTTGATATTTGAACTCCTTCCTAACCTATGTTAAGATGAACAAGGCCATATATGACTGTGGATGAGTATGCTGGAACATACTGGTCAAACTAAGTATGTGAATTGTGATGGAAGCTTGCAAACATGAAGAACACAAGTATTTTGTGGTCCAAGTGGTATTGAAAAACCTGAATGCATATGAGTTATAAGTAATTCCTTGCTGTAAAAATTTCTTTTGTTCACATGAAATGAAACTGAACTGTATTCAATGCTTACTCTCTGAAAAGTGTTTTCCATGAACTGTAACAACTGCAAGTCTGCCTGGCCCTAGCTAGGTTGGGGGATGCAAAGTAAAGCCAAAGGAAGTGCTTCCCGTGAGTTCAAATTTCAAGTCAATGTCGAGTGAATATAGACGGAATTAATTAAGTACAAAAAGTATGTTTTAACTGTATGTAAGTGTAACAGGTAAGTAAGTTTAGTTATCCTGGCCTTGATCATGATTCATGTCCATGAGGTAATAAAAATATTAGACCTGACTTAATTAGTCATAATAAACTTAAACTGTTTGTTAGGAAGGAAGTTTGGTTCCCGTGACCGCCGTAGTTTAAGTTTAATTTTAAATAGTAGAAATTACATACTCTGTCAGACTGCATTAGCCTATGCTTAGCTTAAATTATTAATTTAAAGCTGTAAAGTAGTGTAAGATACACAAGGCAAGGGAAAGTATTTACATTTAATATTTTAAATTATTTTTTTTAAAACAAATTACCAGCCTATTTGAAACTTGAGCAATTTCCAAGAAGTATTTAACCGCATTTCGAAACTTTTCTTGGATGTCACAAACAAAAAGTACAGTTTCATTTAGCCTGATATCTCCAAGCTTTCGATTAGCCATTTGTAGGTTTTAAAATATTCAATTGAATGTAGTGAAACTATTACTATTGTAATTATTTAAATTATGTAGCTTGCAAAATAGACGGCTTTGACTTTACGAACTTTATGGTTAGGAATCTTTCAATGACCTTTGAACCCTAACTGTACCTCTTTTGTTTACAATAATAAAAAAAGTCCGTTTCAGCGGTACCACATAGTATAAACGCTCATTAAAATTTATTTGATAATATAATTAATAAACTTGAGATAATTTGTAATTATATCAAAAATATAATTTTAATATTGTGTCAATATCTACATTTTCATATATCTGATTTAAATTTATTATAAAAAAGTTATTTTAAAGAATAAAACCATTAGCTTTGTAAGAATGTTTTACGGATAAAATAATAAAATACACCCAACGCATTGGCATTGGATTGGTCCTAATCGTGTGATGTGTTTGTATTCATAACTATATATATTTATCTGGTGAAAAAAAAATACTTAAATCATCAATTCGTTAAAAGGTTGTAGAAATATATTCTATATTATGAAGAAATTAGATAATTAATAAAAACCTTATTGTTTATTTTGAATAATAAAAATATAAAAGTTTGGAACTATTTTATTTATTGCAGTGGTAAGATGGTCGTACCACTCGTAGCGGCCTTGACTACCTTGGCTTCTTCTGCTATATTTTTGATACTTGTCACATGTGTTTTCCACAATTTTAATAAGGACCCATGATCATAGTAAAAATAGTATAGGTATATAAAGTATAAACTTTTATTTCAGGAATCGTAATCAACACACCAAGCTAAGAGTAAAGTGATCAGGTACTTCTGAAATAACTTACTTAATCATTCTTAATGTTAATTTGGAAGGATTTTTGTTTGGTATACCGGATTTTTAAAGTTATCTAGTAGTTACTAGGCTAGGCATACTAGTACTAGGGCCGGGGTTTGTAGGGCCAGTAGAGCGCCTACGGCGCCCACTTTTTTCAAAACGCCAAGTAACTTATCCTTGTTTAATAAATACGAAATATTAAACTTCCTGAAATATTGAAATATACTCAAAGTATTTTATAATTGTTTGGGCCTTGGATAATAAATATTAATTTATAGGGCTCTCTGTCTTGTAACTAGCCTATGACGATATTATAATATTCTGAATTCAAATTCAGGCATGTTCTTGGCATTAATCTTGGGTCACAGTACAGCTCACTACTAACCATGTCACTGACATTGTCAGTATCTGAACTATCTGAGATCTGAGTTAATTTTTTTGCATTAACTAAGTAAGATTATGAGATTAAGTATTAACTCTTTCGATGCGGAACAACGCACACTGCGTTCATCCGCCGTGCTCAAAAGCACGGACCAACGCACTGTGCGTTGTTTCACTATCATGTTTGTTTCTTTGCTATTTCTCGGTTAAACTTTTTAAGAGTGGTACTTCCTTGTTTATGAACGAAGGCGGGGTGTATTTGCTATCATTTGAAGCATTATTTTATTAATTTTCTTCGCTGTTTTTTGTTTATCAATACTGTTGCTATGGCTACCCCAGGCCCTAGTGGAGATGGTAAACTTCCTAGACGATTTACAGCTGAACAAGCCATGGAAATGTTTCATAATATTTCTATTGATAGTGACGAGGACTTAGATCATGATTCCGATAGCAGTGTGGTTTCAAATGATTTTAGTTCTAGTAGTAGTAGTGAAGAAGATGAGCCACAAACTAGAACAAAAGCTATTCCTTTACTACAATCATGCATAGCTACATCCAAGGGTAAAGGAAAAAAAGAAAGATGACTACAGATGAAACTATTGTTGGAAATAAAGAAGTAGAAGAATCAGAATGGATTCAAGCAAATATTGGTGATCAAACTACAAACAATTTTATTTTTTCCCCACATAAAGATCCTGGTTTCAACAAAGACATACTATCTGAAAATTGTTCACCACTGGATTGTTTTATACAACTTTTTGATGATAAAGTGATTGATATTGTCATATCATGTATAAATAGCTATGCGGAGAAAAAAATGAAACAGAACACCCCATTGAGGAGGCGCTCTAGGTTTCAAAACTGGAAACCAGTGTCAAAGTACCATATATATAAATTCATCGCTATCTCTCTGGCTATGTGAATGAATAAACGTCCCAGTCTCCAGGACTATTTTTCAACCACAGATATTTTCAACTCCCCTTTTTATAGTGAATTATTTAGCAGAGACAATTTTTTAATTCTATACTCATCCATGTTGCACTGTGGCC
Source organism: Ampullaceana balthica (assembly GCA_944989445.1). Lineage (NCBI taxonomy): Eukaryota > Metazoa > Mollusca > Gastropoda > Lymnaeidae > Ampullaceana > Ampullaceana balthica. Next base: position 144,789 of record CALYLW010001737.1, read on the forward strand.
ACCCTGATGCAGAGGGTAAAAGCAAAATTGAGCCATACATAAACAAACTGTTACAAAAATTTAACCTCGCATTCACGCCTTACCAAAATGTGTCCATTGATGAAATGATAGTTGGCTTCAAAGGAAGATGGCAGTATAAACAATATAACCCATCAAAACCTTATAAATACCACATCAAAAGTTTTGGTCTAGTAGATAGTGCAACTGGATATGTGGTAAACCTTCTGACTTATTATGGTAAAAATACTTTTGATCCTGACGCTGATGTTAATGGTGGCCAAGCAGTTCAGATTTTCCAGACATTACTTCATGCTATTGGCAAAGGATACCATGTATTTGCAGACAGATTCTACACTACTATGAACTTAGTAGAATATCTGACAGAGAAAGAGATTTACTACACTGGGACTTTCCAAGGTAATAGGCGGCGATTTCCCAAACAATTAAATTCATTAAAAATAAAACACATGGAGTCAAAATACTGGAAAACTCCAGAAGGCCAAAAAATGGTTGTTGCTTGGAAAGACAAAAAAGCAAAGAAACCAGTTCTTTTGGTATCTACCAGAGCTGAAGCTGGAGATATTCTTGTGAAAAATAAGACAAAACCATCAGCAATCAATTCTTACAACCAGTATATGAATGGATGTGATCTTGCTGATCAAAAAGTTGGATATTATGGGATGCAAAACAGAAAGACATCAAAGTGGTGGAAAAAACTCTATCACTGGATTATGGAAATAGCTTGCTCAAATGCTCACATACTTTATGTGTTGAGTCACCCTGAAGCTCGCATGAGTCTGAAAAAATTCAAAATACAGCTGATTCTTTGTGTTTTGAAGCATCGTCAATTATGCCAGCCGAAGAAAAGGCAAGGAAATTGCCTTTGCCAGGCCGTCCAAGGGCTAACCCAATCCCAAGGTTGGAAGGGGGAAGACATTTGATAGACTATGCAAAACAGGACAGGCGGTGCAGAGTGTGTAGTACCTCAACTAAGCCAGCCCGGACACATTTTATCTGTATGGACTGTCCTGAACAACCGCACCTACACCCCAAAGACTGTTTCAAGAAATGGCACACATTTTCCCCAATTATTAATATTAATTAATAATATAATATGATATATATATATATATATGTAATATAATATGATATATATGTAATATAATAATGACATAGGCATAGGTATTTTTATATTAATTAATGTATTTAATAGTTAAGCTTAAACTTAAACCTAAGTCTGAGCATGTATAAATAAGTAAACTGTATTTGGAAATTGAAACTCAACTAAGTAATGTTGATATAAAAAAAAAGAAAATGGAAAAAAAAATATGATGGTTTGATGACAATATTGGATGATTAAGCCACCTTATACTAAGTTAAATTCAAAATAAGCCCTATTTTCATTATCATTATGGAATTTATCCAAAACAACATCCATTATTTTCCTTGGTTACAACCTGTGGCTATTTGTTAAAATCATTTGTGAAATTATGTCAGTGAAGTTTAAGTTTATTAATAATGCCAAAGGATTTTGGCAAATTTTGGTGTGTGATAAATATAATATACACATTTATTGTGAGATTAAATAGCTCATGAGGAAGGCCTACTTTATATACTTAACAACACTAAAAACATTGTTATTTTTGTTTGAAATAGAAAATGAGTACACAAGTTGACAAACCTACAGGGAGCAGCAATTTACCAAAACTGATGTGGAATCCAGATCCAAACCAGGAAACCCAGATGGATCATTTAAGAAAAATAATTAACAATAAATATGGAGTCAATTTAAGTAGGTAATTTTTGGATACTAAGAAAGAAAAACACTAAATGATCTAAAATGGTTTGTAAAAGGATTTAATTAAAATATTTCACCTTGTAAAATAACTTTGTAACAATTAAAGGAGGTATGCTAACATTTACTTTCTGTACTTTAAAAAAAGCAATTAACAAAATTCAAACATCCAAATATTAATATATCATATAGAATAGGATTGCAATAAATCTTTTTAAAATCCAAAAAGTAATTTATCAAGAACGTTTAATGGCTTTTTTGTTGTTTATTTGAACATTTAGCTAACTATAAGGAAATCCATCGATGGTCATGTGATAACTATCCTGAATTTTGGGAAGAAGTCTGGCTATTTGCAGATGTAATACATTCGGAATCATATGAAATGGTAACAACAATTTAAATTACTTAATTTGTAGAAAATTTTGAGAATATAATTCTTAGCCAGATATTTAAAAAAATAAATAAATATTCATTCAGTTGTTCATCAAGTATCCTTAAAACATGTATATAGTATACAATATCTGTTTTAAAATATGATTGGTTATTGTTGAGAATTTTTTTTTCAGGTTGTTGACAAAAAAGTTAATGTGTCTGGGATTCCAGAATGGTTTAAAGGAAGTCGACTAAACTATGCTGAAAATCTCCTCCGTTACAATGATGACAATGTGGCAATATATGCTACAGGTTCGAAATTTAATAATAGAAAATATTTGAGTTCATAACTTTTCAAATTGGGAATATAGATGATAAATTTTTCTAGAAAATAAAAAAATTTAAAATTTGAAATTTTAGCTCAAATTTTCTTTTGTTTACCATTTGTTGCAGAAAATGTTAAAATAGGATAATGTTAAACTTTACTTTTGGTTGTGCCTGTATCATATCTTTTGACTTTGATTTTTGATGTTCTTGGTTCACTTCAACAAAGGTGAGGGTCAAAAGGAAGTAAAGAGAAAATCTCATAAGGAATTGAGGCAATCTGTTGCACAATTCGCCTCAGCTATGAAACATTCTGGCGTTCAGAAAGGAGACAGAGTTGTTGGTAGGTTATGTGAAATCAATGATCAACTTATTTGACATAATTTTGTTTTAGAATATTCAATTTTGTCTTTCTTGTGACTATTTGATAAATTTAAATCACTTCCACTTTATTGATGTAACCATTCAGTTTGAATTTACCATTTAAATAGTTGTGCCTATAAACAAAATTTTTCCCCCCTAAAATGTCAAGGTTACATCCCGAATTGTATAGAAGCTGTAGAAGCTATGCTTGCTGCTGCCAGCATAGGAGCCATTTGGAGTTCAACATCTCCAGATTTTGGTGTTGTTGTGAGTAGCTGTCTCCAGACTTGAAATCTCTATTTCAGTTTTAGTCCATAAATCCAGCCATTTTCATTATATTTCTCTAAAAAAAAGTAACACATTTTTTTCTATGTGGTAAATGATATAATCAAGCACTAAATGAAATTTAAAAACAGATGACCTCACATTCCCATTTTAGTCACCTTTTAAACTTTGGGATGCATCTTCTTACAATATTGCAGCTTTATTTCCTGTTTTCAATGTTTAATCCAGTTTTACTTATCTTTTAAAAACCTTTTTTTAAGGGTGTTTTAGAGCGATTCTCACAGATAAAACCCAAATTGATTTTTAGTGTCAATGCTGTGCATTACAATGGAAAGGTTCACAACCATATCGACAAGTTGGAGCAAGTAGTTCAAGGTATTTTTGGTTTTTAAAACCGTAATAATTTGATTAATTTTGTCATAGTTTTTTATATAATTCATGTCTCATATTTTAGTTGACTTCACTCATGATAATAGTTTTCAATAAAATTTTATTTATTGACCTCATTAAGTCAGCTTTCACTAGAAGTTATTTGATAATTTTTTGTTTCATTTCATGACTGTAGGCTTGCCTGAACTAGAGAAAGTTATTGTGATACCCTTTGTGCCTGACCACAAGACAGATCTCTCGACAATCTCTCATGGGTCAGTGTGCTTTTGTGAATTAAATGCATCATAGGATTTTATTGTCAAGATGTAGTCGGCTTGCATTAGCTCATTTTATTGGGAGCTATAAATAAATTTTATCTTTAGTAAACGACTTTTTTATGTTTGAGATTCTATGAAATATAGTTATGCATAACCCAAAACAAGGACATGACATGTATTATTGGTAGGTAAAATTGAACTGTTCTAAAGATTCTTGTGATTTGCAACACTGTTATTGCTCTGCAGCGTAACTTTAGATGAATTCCTGAGGAGTGGTATGGAGGATGGCCAAGTTCCAGAGTTAACATTTGAACAAGTACCCTTCAATTATCCACTTGTTATTATGTACTCATCAGGAACTACAGGCGTGCCCAAATGTATGGTACATTCTGTAGGGGTAAGATCTTTCAATTAGTTTGTCTTTCTAAAGTAAAAATATATATTGAAAAGCTGTATAGACCATTATAGTAAATTTTAAAAAAAGAAGCTTAAAATAAATGTTCTTGTTGAATATAAAATTAAAGATGAGCTGACCTAGCATACCAACCCATTTTTCATAAAATTATAAATGAAATATGAGCTAACCTAGCATACCAACTCATGATTCATAAAATTATAAATGAAAGATGAGCTAACCTAGCATACCAACCCATTATTCATAAAATTATAAATGAAAGATAGTAAAACCAGCATACCAACCCATTGTTTTGTCAATATACTTATTTTATTGAATGTTGTCAGATATGAAACACATTGAAACATTATATCTTTGAAACTATAGGGTACACTCATGAAGCATCTGTCGGAACATATCTTTCATGGGAACATGGACAGAAGGGATATTTTGCTATACTACACAACTGTAAGATGCTTAAATTTACCTATAACATAAATTCTGTTTTTATAATTTAAAATCATTGAATGGTTTCATTTTAATTACTGAAAAGCTACCATTCATGTTATTAAGCAAATATTGTATGCAGACTGAACCTTGTTGAGTAAAATCTTTATATCTACAGGCTGGGTGGATGATGTGGAATTGGATGGTGACCGCACTAGCATTGGGCTCTGCTATTGTTTTGTATGATGGATCACCGCTTGTCCCACATGCCAATGTGCTATGGGACTTGGTAGATGAAGTGGGGTAAGTTCCTTATGCTAATTTGATTTTAAATTTTCTGGTTGAAAGGTAAAACCCCCAAATAATACGTACTGGCATTTCAATTTTTTTAAGCAGAAGCAAACTTTTAAGTCTGATCTGAAAAAAAAACAACTCCACCTGACCACCCGAAATTGAGTTGAAGATTAAAATAAACAAGATTATCAATGTTGAACTCAAGCTATATATTATTTATATTTCGTTACTCTGCTTAACAATGAAATGAAAACTGTTCTAATGGTTTTTTCTTCTGTCCAGAGTAACCATTCTAGGGACAGGTGCAAAGTGGCTTGCAGTGCTAGAAGACAAAGGTGTACATCCCAGTAAGTGCTGGTTTTCTTTTTCACCTTTAAAATTTGTGTTTTGTTTATGTCTTACTCTCTTTCCTTATATCTAGCTTTCTATTTCCAGAAGGCACACACAGTCTGAGTTCATTAAAAGCTATACTCTCTACCGGATCTCCACTCAAGCCACAGAGTTTTGACTATGTTTACAGGGATATTAAGTCTGATGTTTTATTGGGATCAATTTCAGGTAATTTCTTCTTAGTTCTGTTTGGCTTTAAACATCTTTTTCATAGTTTCAGTCATGAGATTTTTTATTGTTTTTTTTACATGTGTAAATAGTTTTAAAATTTAAAGGAGAATGGTGAATAAAACAAGGAAAAGAATAGATGCAGGAATTGTGAATCAAAATTTGAAATGAATTTTTTTATAAAGTTGATTAACTTAAAAATATAAAATAGTTATGTTTTAATAACTGTAGTCTTTTCAAACCTTACTCTTCTAATAGGGGGCACAGATATCATTGCTTGTTTTATGGGTCAAAACTGGACTGTTCCTGTATACAGAGGAGAGATACAATGTTTGCTACTAGGATGTAATATGCAGAGCTGGGATGAAACAGGTAGCTGGATAGATTCAGTTGTGGTTAACAAGTAATACTGGGTTGCGACAGAAGGATTACCAGTAGTCAATTTATTTTAATGTAATTATTTCCCAATATCTCGATGCATGAAATATTTGCTCCTTCTGCAGCTAAACTTTGAAATGGATATAAATATAAACTATAGATTTACAGCTTTAAAAAAATATTGAAAAAGATTTAATTGTATTTTCTGTATAAAGGGATATTCTGGTTTTCTAAGTTTACAAATAAATTTCTTAAAAACTTTTTCTTCTGATGGATGTAGGTAAACCTGTTCATGACGAAAGTGGAGAACTTGTGTGCTTGACACCATTTCCTTCTATGCCTGTTTATTTTTGGAATGACAAAGATGGCTCAAAATACAAGAAAGCTTATTTCAGCAAATACACTGGTGAGTCCCATGACACGCTTACAGAGCAAGTAGTATTAATCACATTAAATAGTGAGTTTGATTATTTATCCAACTTTATGCATGGGTTTCGTAGTATATGAGATCTCAAGCACTATTTTACCAGGCTGAAAATATTGACACATACACGATCCTCAGAACATGAAAGTTACCAGAAAGGAAATATCCCACATACAAAATATATAATTACCATTTTATTTGAAGATTCAAATTAGCATTACATGAAGTTAAAAAAAAATACTAGATTGTTTCCATTGCTTATGTTGTTAAACCCTTGCCATAGTGAGGTTTGATCCCAGTGAAGTGGATAATATATGTATATATAGGGGCATGGTGGTCGAGTGGCAGCACGCTCGACTGGCGTACCGATGGTCACGGGTTCGAATCCATGTGAAGGCAAGGATTTGTTCCCTGGGCCTAGGGCGTCCCTGAGTCACCCAGCTCCGAATGGGTACCTAACACTTGTTAGGAGGCTGGGTAATGCGTGGAACCCTCATAGCCGTGGCCTGTGAACGCTGCATCACTTGCCAACAGATCGTCCGTCATGGCCTGTGGACGCAATTATCTTCTGCATAGAAGGAGCGTCTGTATAGATAAGATAAGAAGATAATATATTATCTTGGGTGTTATGCATAATGAGATCTTTACATTGGCCATTGCCAAGTTGAACATGTCTAAGTTGGGCGAAGGTGTTCTTGCTGCTTGCATATAATTAGAAATTATTTATTGGTTAGTTATACTAATTATACATTGCCTTAAGCAGTAGTCATTAAGTGATGAGTTAGATTAATGATACATAGTTAAAGCTGTTGCTGCTTAAGCAAATACATTGGTGAGTTAGATAATTTATATTAAAAAAGTACAATTGCCTCATTTTGAAATAGTGAAAAGTATTGATTGATGTCTGGTTAAACCATTTTTAAAGTGTGTGTCATGTTTTGTTGTGACTGATGCATCTGTTGCTGTGTGTGTCCTCATTATTTCTAGTTTGCTGTACTTGGTGTAGTCAACAGGACATAATCAATACATATGATCTGTTTGCTGAGGTAGCTTGTAAGAAAAGTATTGATTCGAGGGCCTCGTAGATATAGGTTAATTTATGCAAAAAGCTTATTTTAGAAGCTGTGGCAGTTCAAGTTACAAACTCTGTTAGTTTACTTGATAATAAATAAAAGGCTGAATAAGATTTCACATAGAAAGCAAATAATTATTTTAAAAAATTATTTTTAAAGATTCAAATGTTTGTCATCTAAAATTTAATACTGCAGATAGATTTTTAAAATGTATATGTTGCATAAATAATGCTATGGTATTTCTTTGTGCATTTTACTTGAAAGCATTACTTATACAGGCTTACTGCTAAGCACTAAACTAATGAAATATTTATAAAAATTCTATCAATTTAATGCAAGGACAATTTTTTTTATGTATTTGAATTCAGTATAAAAGTTTATTCTTATGCTAGTCTCATCTGTATAAACTAGGGCTGGTACTGATTTAAAAAAATTTTTTTTAATTAATAGGTAAAAAATGTAATATATTAATTTTGATTAATTATATTTTTATAATGCATATCGCGAAATTGATTAAGTCACGGTAATTCTATGGCTCCCAAATTTTGTGACGTAACACAGCAAATTTGTTCTGTTAGGCAAGAAATAAGGAAGAAAAACCTTTTTGTTTACGTATGCACCTCTAAATAAATAATAATAATATGAAATTAAATTTTAATCGAATTTAATTGATCAATTTAATTTTAATCGATTAAATTTTTAAACGATTAATCTATTAATTAATCGTTAATTTCTGCAGCCCTAGTATAAACCACTATTTATTTTAATCAACAGATGTGTGGGCCCATGGTGATTATTGTGTAATCAGCTCAGTCACTGGAGGGATCCTTATGTTAGGAAGGAGGTCAGTTTATACATGTATTTGATTACTTTTAAAAAGCTGAACTGCTTTTATCTCATAAGAGCCACATGTATCTAGTGTTTTAAAAAATAAACTTTACATTTTCAATTTACATTTCCTAGTTTTATTAAATATATATTTTTATCTCTTTCAAGTTTTCTATTTTCACTGAAATAAGAGTCACATTTACTAAGTAAAGCTCATTCTATGCTTTTGTTAAAACATTCTGATATCATACCAGAATCAAGTATCATCTTTATTTTTTTAGTGCTGGAGAAGTCAAGTTAAAATTTTGTTGTTATGAAACACTTTTAGTTTTTAAGTGAAACTAGTAAAGATAGATAAGTTCTCATAAATATTTGATTGAAATGAACATATCAACAGTGATGGGACCCTCAATCCTAATGGAGTTCGATTCGGAAGTGCTGAGATTTATCATATTGGTGAGTTTCCTCTGTCTGTTCTTTTGTTAGTTTTTTTTTATATTCAAATCTTTATAAGCAGCTTGTGTAAAATAAATTTTGAATCCTATGCATTTGTGTTTGTAATATAGTATTTTTTTGTTTAGTTCAAGCATTCATCCTTGTCTAATACTTGTCCAACAAGTGGCCCCATCCTTATCTCTATATCTAATTTTGTTATTTGTACCGGGTTAGTTGAGAATTTCAAAGAGATACAAGACAGCGTTTGTGTCAGCCAGCGCAGCAAAGATGGAACAGATGAGAGGGTCATTCTGTTTCTCAAAATGGCCCCAGGGAGTGAGTTTGGCTCAACTGTTGTGGACAGTTTGAAGCACCACATCAGGATATACCTGTCAGCAAGGCATGTTCCTGCTGTCATTCTCCCCATCTCTGATATTCCTGTGAGTATTCCCTATAACCATTGTTAAGTTTGACCGATCAAACAAATTAAATCAAAATGGATCCACCTTCTTTCCCCAATAAAATGACATTGTTACTCTAACAAACCTGACACTAACTTAGTGTGTAGGAGCAAAGACTAATCTTTTTTAAGCTAGAAATTAGATTTCCTTGAAGAAAAAAAAACCAAAAAAACTTATCAATGCAATAGTCATCCTTAAAAACACTTGTGCTTTAATGGATGAAATATTTTAAGCAGGGTAACAACTTAAACTTAACAAGCTTCTACTGAATGAACATCAGACAAGATATTAAATAGGATCTTTAACTCCACAGTACACAATAAGTGGGAAGAAAGTTGAGGTAGCCATCAAACAAGCCATATCGGGCCAGCAAGTCTTGCAACGAGGAGCTCTGGCTAATCCTGACAGTATTGATCTCTACTACAACATTCCTGAGTTACAAGGTTACTAAACTGACCTGCCAATGGTGGTATTTGGAATTCTCAGAATCTTAATGCATACATTAGGATCATAATCTGTACAAAAGTCACCCAAACACTGGAAAAGCATACCACTGGAAAAGCATACGGCAACAAAAGAAAAATGTGAACGTATTATTATTTTTAATTTAATATATTTTGAATGCATTGAAAGCCTTCTTGTTTGGCTTAATTTTCAAGAATAATCTTTTTTTTTAAACAAACACACTGATAAATTGTAGCATATTTATGTATCTTTTTTTTAGATTGAAACTTTTAAATAAAAATTGTGTGTTTAAAATCCAATTTTTAAAATATTTTAAAAGAATCAATATCGATTTTTAAAAAAATCTGTGTTTACTAATTTTATCCAGATAAGAGTCAACTGAAAAGGGTGGATGTATTTTCCCCCTTAAGTCCTGAAAATAGTTATTAAAATTTTTTTTTACTTAGTGTTAATTGAAGCTATAAAATGAATTACACAAACCAATTTGTAATCATGTGTAGTAATAAGCATGTATTGTCTCATAACAACCACACACTCTATTTCTTAATTTGTAATAAATTGATATGATTTTAGTTAGTCGTAAAGCTTAATTAAAGTTGGCATGTTTGGTTGTATTCTGAGTTACAAGACTATTAAACCAACCTGCTACTGGTAGTATCTTATCATTGGAAAAATAATTTATCTTAAAACCTATTTAATTAGCAAATTGGACAGATCAAATTCATTCAGATTCAATGCAATGTATGTTTTTAAAAACATTAACAGTCAGTTAAAAACAATAACCAACCTTGGCTGTTTTAAACTCAAAAAATGTGTGTTACTGTAATAATTTATAACTTTTTTGACTTTGGTTGTGTGCCATATATCTAATAATTAAAGTAACAAGTTTCGAATATGTTTGATGTTTCGTTTTCCTTGTTTCAGTACATATTTATATCAAACTTCCATACACTCTGTAAGGAAGCAACTTAATATATTCAAATATTAGTTAATCATTTCAAAAGAAATTAGCATTTTAATCTTATAATTTTTTATCAACAAATTAATTAAATGAACCATATGTTTAAATTTGTTAGTACAAAATAATTTTTCATGAGTGTAGTTCATTTTGAAAGGTATTCATTTACTTGTTTAATATTGACTTGAAAGCTTTCATGTATTATTGGTTTTTACACAGTTCATATATAGAGGCTATGTTAACTTTAAAAATAAAAAATATTATAGCTAATACAAGTAATTATATAGGATTTAAACAAATTTTTAAAAACAAAAATTAATATTTGCATGAGAGGAGAAATCTTGTGTTTCAGTTTCTGTAATTTTCAGTATTGAAAGCTTTATTGGAATTTTTTTATTCATGACTTCCAATTCTATTGCAGTCTAGAAAACATTCATTTTGGATTGTCAACATTGTCCATTTCTCAGATGAAGCCCTGGAACTTGGTCTACTAAGCACATACATGTCCTCTAAAACTTATTGTTGTTTGGTGTCCTGTGTGTTCATATTACTGAGGTGGAATAGATGATTTATAATCAGCTTTTAAAAACACCATTCCATTAAAATTGAGAATCTCAAAACCAGAACAATGAATACTCCCTACCATGACCTCTGAATATTAACATTGAAAATCAGTCAAAATTTTGGCTCCACCATCATAATATACTCATTTTTAAATACTGTTTTTTTTGTGATTTTATAACTACTTGAACAAGTTTCATGATTCAGTATTGTACAGATCATTATACTATTATAGTTGTACACAAAATGATTTAATAAATATGGAAATTATAAATTACTTCAGACCATTGAAGATTTTTATATAAAATTTTATATTCTAGTTAGAACGTATTAGGTATCCTAAAGTTATTGCCAATGATTCCAAGTACGACCATTTTGAGAAATAAATTACTAATTAAAATTTTATTATGGTATATGATTATGTTAAGATTATCAGCTTGTATATTAACCTTCCAACTATTAAAAAATAATAATTTTTTCAATGTGATTAAATTGCAAAACCTAATTTGTTTTGACATTGAACAAAAGAGCCCTCAATTGGCTTAATAAATTGATACCAGAGTTGGGTTTGACACTAGATAAATTCAGCATGGTCTAGGTTTAGAGGCAGACTATTATTTTGTTCTTAAGTAGTAGCATAGATGTTAATGACTTAACTTGCATGCATTTTTTCCCTCTAACCATGTCAAAGGAAATGTTGAAAAGCATTTTATTTTATTGCTCCACAGCAATCCTGTTACACATTAACTAATGTAATCGTACACTATTATGCATAGTATATTAATCAAAGTGTGTGTTGTAAAGGAAATATTGCTCAAGGAACGGTCACTTAACTTTTGGAATTTTCAGATTTTCATTGTTTGATGTAGATTATTTAAGTGTACCTCACTTGTCTTATTCACCATCTTTCAAAATGACAGCAGTAATTTTAAATTTATCACTAAGTGGTTTACTTTGAAGATGACGATGTAGTCGTGTAGACATGAAAATTTGGTCCGAAAAAATGATAATGGTCAACTTAGAATTATAAAATTGATAAGCGTGTTTGTTCAGGGGCTGGGAATTTTGCCTGAGTTCAATTTTTTTAAATTTGCCCTTAGTTAGATCAAGCTGTCAAGTACTTAGACATTTTGGTTTATTTAATATAAATAATAGTGAACTTTGCTCTATGTACAAAGAAATGTCAATCTAAAAATATCAATTAAATGTCAAATGTTTTCATCTATCCATTTGTGTTAAAAATTTTAATTTTATTCTAATAATGTGAACAAGGTAATGTCCATCTCAATTATATCTTAATATGTACCAATTTTCATTGATATATTATTATGTATGTTCTGAATTGTTAATGTTATAATACCGGTAATGAATTGAATGTTATAACAATCATTTGAATTTTTTTTTAACCTGAATCTAAGGGGTTTGTTATGTTGTGTGTATCTAAGAAATTTTACTCATTGCAACTTTGGTACATTTACAACTTGAGCCATGCACCTAAAAATATTGGTTAACAGATTATTTGCTTACTTCTTGTTTTGTTTCAAAGAACCACTAAGTGTCCTTACTAAGTTTGTGCTTGTTAATTTTTTGTTTCTATTTTTTAAGTACTCCATTATTATAAAATGTAAATCTTGGGTTTTATTCTCTTCTATTATGTAAGTGTAAGCAGCATTTCACTTACTGTTATTCCAATGGTCTTGTCCTGACAGTTTATTTTATTGCCATGGGACATTTTTATGAATGAAGTATAAAGCATTTGTTACAATGATCAGTGTTATTATCTTAAACTCTCTGTAGTAAACAAACTGCCATTCAAAGTGCTTGCTGTCAGACAGATTTGTGTTCATTAAATGTTTTAAGAAAGTAGTAATAAAAAAAAACACCTCCATATGCAAACACTGGTACATGGTTTCTTAATAATAACTTTTATATCAACTTGATGATTTTCATCATAAGTTAACTAAACCACTAGTTTTGAGATTATACCATGTTTTAAAGGTCGACAAATCCATGTGTGCTCAAGGGACAACTTACTTTCAGGCCCTATCAGTCTTGAAGGCAACTAACTTGAAATAACTTTTGGTGTACATGTATATATATATATATCCCAGTCGATATTTGCTTGCTATGATTTCATTTCATGGCTAATTTTCTTTAATTTTTATCTTTTAGCTTATTTTCTTTCCTGTGATGTGAAATGTCATGTAACTTACTTACAGGGCATGGGTTGAGAAGTCATTGTACATTACTAACACAGTTCAATATATTTTTCAAGGCTAGTTTGTTTTAAAGCTATGGATTTTGAAAACTTGTCATTTAAACATTGTTGCAGTTAGACAATTTAGTTATTCTGTCATTTTCTTAAAGGACAACCAAAATATATGAATTTTTTTTAATGGTCATTTTTTATCAAACTTTTAGCAATTTTAAATTAACTTTTTGAAACTTGCCTCATTCAGATGCTCAAACTTAAAGCAACTTCAATATTTGTTTTCAAAAGATTTGTTTGTTTACGTCTGTGGACTACACACAATTATGAAAAACTGTTTTGTTGGCATCTTTATTTGCATAAAATTTGTGGAAATGTTGAACCTGTAGTTAATTTAGTATAAAGTAAACAATTTAATACATACATTCTAATTATTGCTACACTACATTCAGAAGGTGATGGGAATCAGACTTCAGTAGATGGGTTATCCCAGAAGACCATTGGAAATGTATTCTGTTGCCTTTTTTGCAAAATTTATTCAAATTGTCTTTATCAGTGGTTCTCAACCTGTGGTCCGCGGAGATGTCCTTGGTGGTCCGCGAGCAAAGGATGAAATTTAATTATTTTAAAAAAATTAAAAACACAAAAAGGTATAAATGTTATCACTTTTTGAATATATTAATTTTAATCACTCGATGGCGATAGCATAGCGGCGAAAATAATGTTTTGATTCTGTTTACTTTTAGCTATACCGGAAATCACATGTTGTCACACTAGACCATAGTTGTTCTATTGACATTCAGAATTAAAGTTTTTGAAACCATTGAGTAAATTAGCCTGAAATTAATATTACAATTATTAAAGTTATAAATTAATTAAATTGATTGAACACACGGATACATTTCTAATAAAGAAAGCAACCAAACATAAGGACAACAATGATTCATCAGACTCATCCTCACAAACTATGTTTGAATCAAATGCAGTTCCGGAGAAAAAAAGACGAATAGCCTTACGACTGTATAATGAAGAATATTCGCCCTTTGAGTTTATATACGTCATAAATGAGACCAGAGTGTGTAATATGCCCGTAAATTCTTTCAAATGTGGCGTTGGAACCTGCAAAAGTCCGAATACATCTTAAAACTAATCTTAATGTCTGCTTGGAGAAACCATTGGAATACTTAATGCGCAAAAACATTCACTCAATAGTCAGAAGTCCTGCATACGACAAGCAACCAAAGTCAATGAAAACGCTTAAAGAGCATCAATTTTGGATACCGTTAGTGACAAGCCTTATAGAAGAAAGCCATAATCATCATCATTTGATTTTGATAATGATCCATTCATTCCACAATTAATATTGTGACAGATGATAAATACATTTCCAGCACAGCAGCAGCACAATTTTCAGTAGTGGTCCGCAGCTAAGACACAATTTTTTCAAGTGATCCTTGAATCTCAAAAGGTTGAGAACCACTGGTCTATATTATGTCTACTGCCAGATAACTGATACAATAATAATTGTATTTGGTAATTGTATTGTGTATATACTAACACAGAAAACTGACTAAGAGATTTAAGTTTTTTAAAAACTATTTTAAATAAGTGAATTATGAATTAAGTCAGATTCTGACCCATATTTGTTTGTTTGTGGCTCAGATTGCAACATCACATTTGGCAAATTTGTTTGTAGTTTGCATCTCCACATTAGGCACAGCTATGTATTGTAAGGTCAGCTCCACATTTGACACACATGTTGTAAGGTCAACTCCACAGCTTCAAATTTGGCACAGCTGGGTGTTGTGGGGTCATATTTTGAAGTCCTACATTAGACATGCTGAGTGTAAAAAGGAGTGCTTTTAAATTCAAAGCTCCTTTTTTTTAAATTAAAAAAGAAAACAACAGAGTTAATGCAATTGTATTTACTCTCACTGACTTAATGTTTTTTTTCTCCATACATTTGTTACCATCATTGTATCAGTGGAATTCATAATACTGTACATAATAAAATAGTATCTCAGATTTTTATATTGTTCCTGTGTTGTTCGTATATAATATAAGTTCTGCCTTCTGAAAACTTAATGATGGGGTGGACAGTAACTTATTTGATTAGATACCTTTGTTGGGCCTTGGAAGTTGATTTGTACCGTTAGGCCTACAGCAGAGATGTTTCTTTTTTTCAAGTTTACTTGGAAACGTGCGGCTGAAAATACTTTGATAATCTATGCTTTCAAAGGTTTATAAATCAATCAACTGATCATTAGCCTTTTAAACCATTTAATATTTAAGTTATTTTAACTGCTAAAAAAATGTTGGAACCTTTTTCCTTGCCATTTCATTAAGTAATTTCAGAATTATTTAAAAAATGTATTAACATCATTATTTGAAAACATTATGTTATACATTTCTCACAAATAGTGACTTACAACATACATGCCAGACATACTAACTCAGTGTGAATAAAATATAGAGGAATATTTTATTATTCAAAATTTCAAATAAAATAAGTATCTAATCAATCATTTTAGCACAGTGTTTCTCAATCAGTGTCAGCAATCAGAGAAGCTGGGTCAGCACTTATGCTGTTAATGTTAAATAGATTTGGAAATCAAAGGAGCTGACTCAGCTTTAAAAAAGTATTTTCAACAGAATTGTCAAATGACTCCTTAGCTGTGACTTAAAGAACAGGGTATTTAAAATGGTGTAAATGCCTAGTAAGGCAATTAAGGTAAAAATTTGAGGCAATGAAACATTTGAAAGATTTGAGAAACACTGTCCTAAAATAAAATATTTCTCTGGTAGGTAGAGTTGGGATGTTTCAGTGTAAACCAAATGTTATAGTGTACGAAACTGAGTCTTAGAAAAGTCAATGGAGATTGATCCCACAGCACACATAACTCAATTTAAACAAAATTGTGTTCATTAACAAAATTAACATACGGAAAATAAAAAAGGAATGATATCATGAAATCACTTTGACCAGAAGCCTGACTTTAAAAACCGAATGCTAGTGGTAGTACAATACAATGCTTCGTATGATTGTAAAGAAAAGGACACTTCATAAGTGTTATTTATAAAAAATCTTAGTTTAATTAAGCTGGCAAATAATTTTATTTTTTCATCTTCTTTATAATCTAAAGATATGTTAGTCAAGCGATTCACAGATCTGAAAAATGTATCTTAAAGAAGAATCCCTTTCATAAGTTTTGATTGCCAGTTGATTCAATGATTATAATGAGCACAATTTATGGCACTCCAGTACATTTAAAATGTATTCAAAAATATATTTAAGCACATTAGGTGGTAATTAAAAATTAAACTTTCAAATGTAATTTTTTACAATTTTAAAATAAAATATTTGGTAGCTAATAGCAAGAAAAAATAGCTAGAATGCCTTATAAAGCACTAATTAAATATTAACCAGCATATGCCTAGAATATTTATTTTACCATACCTTTTGATTTCTTTTATGCTTGAAAATGATTCAAAAATAAATTTAAAGTCAATTTGATTGAATTGTAGACATCTTTAGTATGTAATAAAAAAATTTAAAAAATCATAGAGATAAAAGTTAAGAGTAAATGTAATAAAATTAAATCACACATTTTCAAACATCTCAAATTTGTGCTTGCACTGAACACATCTAAGTAATGTAATGTGATCAACCCCTGGAACACATTGCTCTCACGTCAAAATTCAATCCATCCATCAATATTCATTTCCATCAATAATGAAACCTTCAAAATAAAAAAGTACAGTGTCTTAAAGAAGAAATATACCAGTAATTTGAAACACATTTCATTGGCACACTCATTTCAACAAATAACAGAGAAAGTTGATACAAATGACAATGAAAAAATAAAAAATTTGTGGATTCTATACCCTATGAAATAGTTTATTAAAATTTTCAACCATGATACATGAAAGTCTTTAAAAATAGAAAGTAAGAGTTCAAGAGTTACAAATAAATTGTGTTAAATAGATTTGGAAAATGCTTTACTTAGTTTGGTACTTTGCCTTTTACTGCACCTCAGCTTTTACAGATACTTGTGACAAAGACATTAACGACATTTTCAAAACTTATGTGAGTTGTTTTTTCTCAATTACACTGGACAGTATGTTAATTATATTATTAACAACTCAATTTACAAACATAAAATTCTGAAAGAATATACTTGCTGGTTTTGTAGCAAGAGTAAAATAAAGTAACATTGATGGAATATAGTGGAGATTTGACACTGGTGTTTGAGGGGGATCTTAGGTTAATTTAAAAACTGGTGAAAACATTGGGGTGGGGCAAGGGGGTGGGGTAACACAGCATGCAATAGTGGCATTTTAATTTTCAATCACTATATCACTAACTATTATAACACTGAACATCATTGAGAAATTGAATTGTATCATGTTAACTATTTTGTAGAGGTAAATGTAGACCCCCTGTCTTTAGTGTAAAATTTGGGTAAAGAATAATATCTGCATATAAATTTGAGAAAACTTACTCATATTATATAATCTACT
Source organism: Ampullaceana balthica (assembly GCA_944989445.1). Taxonomy (NCBI): domain Eukaryota; kingdom Metazoa; phylum Mollusca; class Gastropoda; family Lymnaeidae; genus Ampullaceana; species Ampullaceana balthica. Next base: position 162,581 of record CALYLW010001737.1, read on the forward strand.
TTATATGAATGGTAAACAATTATGGGCTTATAACATTTTACATTCAATTTCTCTTTGGGCAGTGTAAATAAAAAAATTTGTAATGATAAAATTATTTAATGTACAAAAACTTTCCTAAAAACAAATTACCAGATGAACAAATCTTAAAATTTCTGTCATATGCTTTAACTCAGATCTAGAAACTCACTGTTGTTGTCTATACAATTTTAAGTATGTAATATCAAATCTAGATTGTATTTGAGCAAAAATTACTAATTTAGAAACAGCAGTCTCAGTCTTAACCGTGGCTAAGTACAAAATTATAGTTGTGTTGAGTTTGATACAAAGAATTTACAAATTTATTTTTCACCATTTTTCAGTTAAAGTAAAATAGTTGGAAAAATAAAAACAATTAAAAAGCACTGTAAATATAACAGTCAATGCCTTAAACATTTTTTAAATTCAAAAACCTATTGTATATATTTTTCTTATGGTTGTTGTGTATTTGCTACCCATACAAACACTTAAGTAAACTTGTATATCTCCATGTAACTATTACTCTTATTTTTAACAAAAAAATATTAAAAATTAAGTGCTTTATTGTGGTATAAAATAAATATTTAAGTCCCCTTCCCATTGTGATGATCACATGGTTTGGTAATGGGTTAATGCGTGGAGTTTTTAATAACAATTTTGTTAATAGGAGATAAACGCACATTTTTTTCACAAGTTACCAAGATTGAAATTTATTTTTTTTAAATCCCAGTTATAAGGCTTTTGTGTAACTCAACATTACAAGAAATGCTGTGGAGGTCATCATTTACAAACAATTATTAAATTTTTTAAATCACAACCAAATACAATTTTAAAAAAAACAAAAACAAACTAGTACAATTTTATTACTTTGCACAATCATTTTAAATAAAAATTATTTCCTTGCTGTGCCAATAAATCAATATTCAAATGCATATTTTTGATATCACATGACTTGATTTTTATTGCACAGTAGATTTAACATAAAACTCGGGAAAATCTGTCTTGGCAAAGAGGCATCAATTGAACTGGTTTACAATAATATATTCAACACTTATGTTTTATTGTGCAGATTATTATAGATCTATAAGTAGCATTGCAAATTCTATAATTTTTACATTGACTAAAAATACATTTAAAATGATGTGATACTTTCAACACATGATTAATAAGTTGTGTGACTTACTTTATGCTAAGGCAATTTTAAATACACTTCAATACTTTTATAGCAACAAAACATTAACCAAGGTATTGTTTAGGGTAGATTGAAAGAGCTCAATAAGATTTAATAGACAAAAGTTGGAAGTACTTATTTCAATACTGTATTTGGTTAAGTCAGATCTTGTAATAACATAGATAAGGCTTTTACAAAAAAATATAATAATATCCATCAAGTACAGTATTAACGCGTTTTCCCCAAAATGTTATACATAATTAAATATATAGAATCTCTACTTGAAATTTTAAAAAAAAATTTACATTAAATATACAAATTAACAAAAAATTAGGTAGTATATTCAATTAAATCTCTCAATGACAAAATAAATGGACATTTTCATAAGAGATTATCCATTATTTTGCATAAACAAAAGATTAAGTATAGAGAATAAAATTGGATCATGGGAGAAAAAACTCTAGGAATAATATCTATAAACAATCCTTATTACTATTTTCTTTAATATATCACTATCATCCTAAACCAGGAAGCTTTCTTTTCACTATAAAATTTCATGCAGACAGCTTCATGAAGAGATCTATTTCAGTTCGATTTCTTATTCAGCAGTTCCTCATAGTCCCATAATGCCCTCCATTCATTGGCTCCAAGCAAAGCAACCTCAGTTACCCAACCATGGGCATGGAGCTCTCTTGTCAAGGAGGATAAACAGCTCTCCACAAAGTGCAGTGATGTACCCAGGACAGACTTGATCATGTCTGGTTTTAAACAGATTTTTAAAAATTTATTTGCAATATATATATTTATATAATCTTATTATGAATTATCTATGATTCATCAAACATGATTTATCATACGATGAATTAAACTTTGAGTTTATCACTAATTTTACTAGTAATGACATTTTCAGATTTTTATATGTAGAAAATTTAAAAGCAGTCACACATAATCAATATCTTCAGTCTCAGTGGATGACCCTCTTGAGATGAAAACTGTTTGGGCTACCCATTCCAAAACACTAAATTTATTATTTTAGACAATTAAATGTAGTCATGTGATCTTACTACATGAAGATAAAATCTCAAAGTAGAGTGATATCCAATGTACAGCACTGTAAAAAATTATTTACATAGGGATGCGTATACCCTTTTTAAAAAACATTTTTGGGGACCTTCAAAAGAATACAAATTTCTGTAAAATTACAGAAAATAGTTAACACTTGAAGATAGCAGCCATTATAATTGCAAGATGAGACAGCAATAGGAGAAGCAATCTGATTAGCTGGAACAATGACTGGTCAGCCAATCTTAAGGCTTGTATTTTTTAGCTGATAGATCATCCCAATTGTTTCAAAAGGGTTTAAGAATAATTATAATTAAGTGTATGGGAAACATACCTTCATTTTGTGATCCTGAGTTTTGAACTTCATTCATCAATTTTCCTAAGAGTTTTAACTTTGGGCTTAGCTCCTACATTAGGAAAAACAGTCATTCTAATTATAGGATTAAACTTTTTTTTCATAAATGTCTTTGTAATTATCTTGTCACAATTTCTTATTTCATACATAATATGAACAACTTCATTATATGAAAACAGCATTCAATTTTATTATTAAATAATTACAAATATGAAATCAAATGATAGAGAGGGTGCATACAAAAATTGGAAAGTGCTATCTATTCTATGCCTACTATTGAGAAATATTTTACAAAACACTTAAAAACTATTAGTGGCACTAACAATATTTTTAATTTTCGTATTGTCCATTGCAGAATCTTTGGTCTGGCGTAAAACAGATCAACTAGCAGACAATGTTAAACAACACAGAACACAAACTTTCCACCACAATATTTAGATGTTATTATCAATCACATTAGAATTTCCAACGAACTGGAAAGAATATATTATGAAATTAAGGAAACGCTTTGAAGAGAAATAAGATTTACCTGGCCTCTCCTGTTCTGTTCCATAATAAAGTTGAGGAGCTCTGCATGAAAGCAGGCCTGCAGCTGGTCAAGGGTATCAGACGACTGGGACAGGACGATGTCAATATTCTCTGGTGAAAATAGGTCACAATGTGATCATCTGCGTTTGAACATCAACTTACAAGACTAACAACATGACACTCAGTAGCTTCACTGCACCCCAGAGAAATCTCCTACACCTGCTAATTGTTCAAACTTATATGAGTTAAATGAGTTGGTTTAGCTACAAATTTAACCAATACAAAAATGTCAACGGGAATAACAACAAACCTATTCTCACTATAACATGGATTGGTCAAACTGACAGGAATGACCTAAACCCTGGGGTGGGGATGAAATGGACAAATTTTATAAACTATTATTCCTTGCTTGACATAACATGGCCCAAATCAGGAAAAGAGGATAAGGATATATTCAAATTACATCTCAAGACTTCTACACCTTTGCTTGCTAGCCATAACATGACCTCCAAATCAGGAAAAAAAGAGGATAATGATATTTTCAAATTGCATCTCAACATTTCATTCACACTGAAATTCATATAGCAAATATAGATGTATTAAAACATAAAGTGTTACATTAAAATAGCAGATTATTATTTATAAAGCTTATCTAAAAGGAGAGCTTTCAATATTAATTTATTAGGAACTCACTTCTTTGCATGTCTATGCTGAGAATGTAACCTGTCATACTTCTCTCGTACACATCCATCAAAGAAGGGAATGAAATGCTGCAAATAGAGAACAGATGATTACATCTATTCCACAAAAATATATTTTTATGCCAGGCGCATAATTATTTTAATGAAGACACAGAGCAAATAGATAACTAAACAAATGCGTAAACAATGTTGTGTATAAAAAGAAAAAAACATCTGACAGATAACGATGCTGTCAATATCTGACTAACCTCCTCGTCAAATCTCTTAAGGACACCCCAAGCCTGATGGACAAAGGACGTTTCACAGCTGAATATCAAAGGAATATAAACACAAATAGAAGATTATTTAATAACTAAAGTGTCAACAAAAATTATATTTAATTTCAAAGACCTGCAGTGTAATCCATTTGGAGGAAATAACAACTTTTTAATGGAAAGTAACTATAATAAACGTGTTTCCTAAATTTGCTGTTAAATTTATAAATGTTAAACAATCTTCAAGTTGTGAAATCAGACATTGTGAGACTGTCAATAGGGTTTTGGGTCAACTTATGGTTAAACAGACATGGTGAGACTGTCAATAGGGTTTGGGGTCAACTTATGGTTAAACAGACATTGTGAGACTGTCAATAGGGTTTTTGGTCAACTTATGGTTAAACAGACATGGTGAGACTGTCAATAGGGTTTTGGGTCAACTTATGGTTAAACAGACATTATGAGACTGTCAATAGGGTTTTGGGTCAACTTATGGTTAAACAGACATTGTGAGACTGTCAATGGGGTTTTGGGTCAACTTATGGTTAAACAGACATTGTGAGACTGTCAATAGGGTTTTGGGTCAACTTATGGTTAAACAGACATTGTGAGACTGTCAATAGGGTTTTGGGTCAACTTATGGTTAAACAGACATTGTGAGACTGTCAATAGGGTTTTGGGTCAACTTATGGTTAAACAGACATTGTGAGACTGTCAATGGGGTTTTGGGTCAACTTATGGTTAAACAGACATTGTGAGACTGTCAATAGGGTTTTGGGTCAACTTATGGTTAAACAGACATTGTGAGACTGTCAATGGGGTTTTGGGTCAACTTATGGTTAAACAGACATTGTGAGACTGTCAATAGGGTTTTGGGTCAACTTATGGTTAAACAGACATTGTGAGACTGTCAATAGGGTTTTGGGTCAACTTATGGTTAAACAGACATTGTGAGACTGTCAATAGGGTTTTGGGTCAACTTATGGTCAAATGTGTTGGGATGGTTTGAGTTGTTCCTTACGAAACAAAACTGGCTCCATGTAATTAACTGTCCTGACATCCAAGACCTGCTCCTTGGTCAGGTAGTGCCTGGTGATGAAGTGGAGTCTTGCCTGGCTGATGGTCTCCATACAAACAGAGGTCACGGCCTTGTAGTTGGCAAATAGGTGCAACGTTGTGAACACAAGGAACAGGGACCAAATGATTCTGGATGAGGCGAGACAAATAAGGAGCTAGGAAGGTTATCAAGGTTTGATAGGAGCTGCAATGATCAGACCCAATATTGATCATGGGTCCTTCATATAGAGAAGATAGAAGAAGATTTATTTTTTGTGTCTGAGTGTTTTCTAGGGTTATAATTATTAAATTCACCAACACACAATGATATACTACAATGTGACAAAGTCCTTCTCGGTGATTCTCAATTAAGAGTTAATTAAATTCTACTCAAACCTAAAACAGGTTCTTACTTTATTATTTGTTCTCATTGTTAAGTCCTGCCAGTAAACTTAAACAAAGTACTGCACATACGGGATCACTGGCAGCAGTACAATCATCTTACCAACTCACTCGCTCTCCTTTTATTCTACTCACTGTCAGGGGTATGAGAAACACCATTTGGTGAATGTGAGATCACAGGAGTTCACGTGGAAGGATCTGTGAACTTGGATCACAGGGGTGTGTGAGGTCAGAGGGCATGACAGAGGACAGAAGCGGAGTTGTGATAGTGCCTCGGTGGAGATGAGAGTTGAGTGAGGCCCACTATGGTCGAGTTGGGCCGAGGGGCTATTAATAAGTGAAGTAGAATAGTATGTCGAGTTGTACAGGACAGTTGTGTACAGAACGTTAATAGTTATACTGGACCTGTGCTGGACAGTTGGGGAGACTGTTGAACCAGTATTTGTAAAAAGCTACATTTGCTGTGTCTATGAAGAACGGCCAGTTTTATACAGCGGAATAAACACTTAAATGTTCTATATATTTGTGTGACTTATATTTGTACTGAGCCAAAGAAGTAACGCAAGCCAATTCCTATAAACTAGAGACTTAACACGGACCTCTTACAAACGAGTTCCTCAATTTAACCCCTTTTTTAATTATATTCATAGTCTCATTGTTCATTCAAAATTCAGGTAAACTGATTCTCACATTCATAAAGGAACATTCTCAAGGAATCTAAGGATTGTTGAAGCTAAATAGGAAATTTAAAATAGATTTATCAGTGTTTTTTTGTTCTAATGTCAGAAGGCTATTGATTAAAAACATGTTGTTCATTTATGATGCGCTGTTAATCAAAGAGTTGTGAATTCATGACTTGTAAAATAATTTGTGACTTGCTGTTAAATCTTTTTTGTTTGCCTTGTTGTTAATTCAAGACATGTTTAATTATTGACTTATTAACTTGTGCATGATTTGCTAATTAATGTTATTATTGTAAATTCCTTGCCTGTAAATTGTCAGAGTTGCCCCTTTAAATTGTCAGAGTTGCCCCCTTTAAATTGTCAGAGTTGCCCCCTTTAAATTGTCCGAGTTGTCCCTGTAAATTAGAGTTGCCCCTGTAAATTGTCATAGTTGCCCCTGTAAATTATCAGTTGTCCCTGTAAATTGTCAGAGTTGTCCCTGTAAATTGTCAGAGTTGTCCCTGTCAATTGTCAGAGATGTCCAGACATTGTGTACTAAGATAATTGTGCAATTTGTTAAAAAGGAAAAAAAATTATGTATCGCTATTATGAGTGCTGATGTTAAGATAGCTTTCTTACTTTAAAATATAGTCTAGTAGGTTTAAAAGAACAACACTATCTGATCCAACAACTGTTGCTCACAGAAATAGGTTGGGGAACAGCAAAACTTATCTATAAATCAAAGTCTTCAGTTGTATGGATTGTTTGTAAAACAGTTCAACTTTAAGTGAAAATAATAACGATACATACGCTTGACTGTTGCTGACTAATGGAACCAAGATGAGGCTACAGATAAGGGCGGCCAGGTTTACTAATGTCTCCTGAAAAACATTGAAAGTTTAACATTTACAGATACATACGGACAAACACTATGTGTAAATATTGAAAGTTTAAGGTTTACACATAGACATTGACAAACACTATGCGTAAATATTGAAAGTTTAACGTTTACAGATACTTATTTCATGAAAAAAAGACAATCAGGTGGATAGAGTTCGGAAAAGGATTCTCTCTTTTCTAAAACTAGGCTTCAACCTGATTCATTGGTATATATAAAAAAAAACATGATCCTCATTTTTTATTCTTGCAGTTAATATATAGGTAATATGCTTTGTTTGCCATTCAATCCAGGTTCTGAAATGTTATTTATTGCAGGATTTTATTTTATTTATTTTCATGATATCACAGACAAATAAATATTTTTTAAAAATTATTAATTGTGTACACATTGACACATCTCAATGTTGTTAAGCTTATGGGAAGAAGTCTTCAAACTTTTTTTACAAGCTAAAAATTGCATTTATGAATGCACACACGTTTAAAAGAAACAAACCTGACTTCCATCTTTAGCCGAGACATCCGCCATATTGTTGCGACGAGCCTGATGCTGCGTCAATGAAGCCCTTGTTGCTCCACCCGCCACTCCAACAATGCTCTTTAATAACGAAGGTAGGATTACTTTCAATACATAATTGAAAGAATTTGAAGTACTTCATGTTTAAGCATATCATGGTGAAGGGTCTAGGAAGCGTTTGTTAAATATCCTTTTTAAAATTAAAAAAAAATCTAAATAATAATTATGTTGTCAAATTTAATGCACCTCGTTTATTACACCACATACAACTAGATACCAACCCTGCATATTCCAGAAACACACACAACAATGGTGAAATAACTTCCAAATGATGGAGCCAAAATGTCCAAAAATATGGCAGTGTCATTAAGTAAGTCTGCAAATAACCTAAATGAAATGAATAATGAAACAGCTTCATGGAATGAAAAATTGACTCTTTCTTAGATTTAATCACATGAGACTTAATAATGTATTTGTATTTTTTAATGCATTCAAAGTGATTTACCCTTTCAAAACCCACTCCACCTAACACATATTTTTTTTTAAAAAATACATAAATGGATTTAGAAGTTTGAACAGAGAATATTACATCATTTAATATTTCCCCACAAAATTAATTTGAAATTATAGATTATATGCAGCTAGCTCCAACATCTGTCTAACAAATAATTTTGTAAAATTCTTTTAATAAAAAAAACACAATATTTTAATTACCTCCATCTTTTAGCATCACAGTCTAGTCCGGTTCTGAAAATAACAAATGAAAAGCTTATATCATAATATCTCAAATGAAAACAGTAAAAAATAAACTTTTTGACTATAAATCCTTTATATTATATACAAGAAATAACTAAAAGAATGATCATTACAATACGCAGAGCAAGACAATAAAAAAAAATCCAAAATTTTAGTCATGTATCCTAAAACATGTTTAATATAATGCGCACCGATCAGGAATATATTTTAAAAAGTATCGTCAATATAATACGCACCCCACAGCGTGACAGGAAAATAATAAAAAAGGTCGTTCAATATAATACACACTGCGACACTCTAGCAAAAAAATTAACATGCTACATAGAGATAATTAGAGATAATCTAAAACTTCATTAATTTAATTACAGTACATTCTATCGATCTGAAATTTTGATAGATCATTTTTATCATCGCCACGAGTCTGCCTGCAAAATTTCAGCTCCCTGGCATTCGGGGAAGTGTGTTAAAAATCTATCCAAAGTTTTTTCGGCAAGCAAGGCCTCAGACACACGAGTTAATATAAAGGATTTTAAAAAGCTGTGTTGATTTAACAGGTTTTTAAGAATAAAAGTTATCACATTTGAAAGCACTGTCCAATTCAAAATTTACTTTATTTTGTAACAAGGCTTATTTCCATACACACTAACTTTATAAAGGAATTTTTAAAAAAATAATTTTGTCTAACATTTAGTTTTATGTTATGTGTGACCCGCATCAGGCTTCTCTATAAGCTTAGAGTACTCACCCTTTTGCCCATGCAAACAGGATGCGTCCTAACATTCCAGCTCCATCTGAAATACAAATTATAAGAGAGACTTGGAGTAACAGCTTAAATTAGCATGACATGTAGACATTCTCATAAATTAGCATGCTGCTATAAACAAAAAAAGATACAGAGTATAAATAAAATCTTTTATTTAAGAAATGTGAGACTGACAATAATGAAAGAAAGAAAATGTAACTACTTACAATGCAAGTAAGTAACCCTAGTAACAGATGCCATTGTGTTACATCAAACAAAATTATTTATTTTGTACGCTTATATAATGCAGTACCACAAATTATAGCTGCGCTCACTGCGCTTTCCAACAACATGAGTAAAGACACTGCACTCTCAATCTCCTAAACATAGTCACATACACAACATTATATAGAAAGGTCCAGACGCGGCATGGGCGTTTATCAGTCAAACATAGTTTTATGTTAAATACCTTTCAATAGCCATGTAATAGTTGCACCCATAACAGTTGCTGTTTCATCTCCCACTCCCACTCCCTTTAACACAGCATGGGCTGCAAGGGTTCCTGTAATACTGCTGGCAAATGCCTGATAGTGAAATAATACAGAAGAAAACATTATTGATACATAAACTACTTAAATTTTTACTAATGGAGTCTGGTAGGATTTAATACTGTTACTTGTTTCGATTGAATGAAAAATATCAAGGTTACTTTGATTTTAAACTAAAATAAAAATTTTTTAAGTACGTAATTGAAAGCAAACAAAAACATTTTGAGATACTATTAGTACTAATACTACTATATTATAAAATAGAACAATTAAATCAGAACAAGATAGCGAAGTCTTACAAAAAGACCTAGATGTATTATAATTAATAGATGATTTAATAAAAGGGGAAACTAATTGGAGAATGCAATGTCTTTCCATCAAGAAAAGTGTCAAAAGAGTTACCAAAGAAAACATAGATAAACTAGAAATAAATTTTAAAAAGATCTGCCAGATTCATTACTGGAGAATATTAAAAATTGACTAGAGTAAAACCATTAGTTCAATCTTTAAACCTAGAAATACTAGAGGATAAAAGAACAAAGGGCAAATTAGTAATAATACATTGGGCAATTAATTATAACTTGGAAATCGTTCATTTGTCCGTCATAGTTGACGATGACCACTCTCAATTATTTTAGTTACTGAGAAACAGCAGTTTATCAAATTCAAAAACGATGTTTTCTTTAGATAGATACACAACTTTTGGTTATTTATGATGAAACATCTATGAATGACTGAATGAGAGTAATTCGTCGATCATTACCTGTATTGTATCCCATATCTGATAAATGAGATAGTCACTGCTGACACTGTCTGGATAGCCTTGAGGAAGGAAAATGCTCTGTACAAAATAAAATGTGAAACAATTTGAAAACAAGTATTTAGTGTAAATAAACATTTTAATATTTTTGATATCTAAATAAAATTTTCATTGTAGTTCACGAAAATATATAATTTTTATAACTTACTTTTATAAGTTGCATCACTATATTTATAGTTACAAAAAATTTAAAATAAAACAAATGTTTCTAGCTAGCAACTTACACTGAAAAGATGAGATAGAGAACTGTGACTGGCGGATGAATCTATTTTCTTTAAAACCCCATCTTCATCCTTTAAAAAGTAGTCATGCTTTCTTTCAGTTGATCCATAACGTTCTTGACAGACAAGTCTCCCTGGCTCCAAACCTTTCCTATTTGATCCGTCTTCCATTTTCTGAAAAATAAGCTAAGTAATACAGTAATGATAACTAAGAACTAGATAATAACTAATACTAAAGAGTGGTCTACTTGATTATTTTATAAAATTAATTTTAGCCTGCTTTTATACTTTATTTTTAGATCCTTTATATTAACTCGTGGCGTCTGCTTGATTGCTTGCTTGCCGCAAAAACTTTGGATAGATTTTTAACCCACTTCCCGGTATCCAATTGAGTTGAAATTTTGCAGGCTGACTCATGTCAACAATAAAAATGTATCAAAATTTCAAATCGATCGAATGTACCGTAATTAAATTAATGAATTTTTAGTTTATCTCTATGTTACATGTAAATTTTTGTGCTAGTCTGTTGCGCGGTGCATATTATATTGAACAACCTTTTTAATATTTTCCTGTTGCGCGGTGCGTGTTATATTGAACATAATCAATACTTTTAGTTAAGTCTCAAATATAAAGGATTCATAGTCAAAAACGTTGGTTTTTAACGGTTTTAAAAAAAATTATGAATGAATACATTACAATTGACAAAAGTAGGCTTATAGGTTCAGTTCATGAAGTGTTCCTAAATACAGCTACAGATATCTTTTTTAATATTATCTATTCATTCTATGCAGAAGATTATAGCATCCTACACTTATCCATGGTTTGTGTAGTCTTGCATTTTTATAACCGTTTTAAATGTTGATAAAGTGTTGGTTTTCCTTGCTTAATCAAGCAATCAATTACACACCTGAATTTCAGACGGGAAGAATGAGAATTTGTATGTGTTTGATCTTGCATACAGAATAACAAAAGTGTTTTTTTATCCCTATGTCTATCTGAGGGTTGTATTACATTATCTTTGTGTTGTATTTCCAAATACAAATTTGGGCACAAATTTTGTACAAGAATAGGGCTAATAAGACACCAGAGGACACCCACCAGCACTGGGCTAATATGATGAGAGTTGTCATCGTCAACTATGACAGACGAATGAGCGATTTCCAAGTTAGAATTAATTGCCCAATGTATTATTACTAATTTGCCCTTTGTTCTTCTATCCTCTAGTATTTCTAGGTTTAACGATTGAACTAATGGTTTTACTCTAGTCAATTTTTAATATTCTCCAGTAATGAATCTGGCAGCTTTTAAAAAAATTTATTTCTAGTTTATCTGTTTTCTTTGGTTACTCTTTTGACACTTTTCTGGATGGAAAGACCTCGCATTCTCCAATTATTTTCCCCTTTTATTAAATCACCTATTAATTATAATACATCTTGGTCTTTTTGTAAGACTTCGCTATCTTGTTCTGATTTAATTGTTCTAAAGATTATTTAATAATTAGCAAATAACCTAACTTTTGTTTCTAAAGAGATGCTGTTGAGTAAATCATTTATATAAATGAGGAAGAGTAAGGGGCCAAAGACAGTTAGTTCCTTGTGGGACTCCTAAGTTAACAGTCGCTTGGTTATAATCATAATGTATAATGTAATTGTTCTATAGATTAAACACTCATAGGTTAAAGAAACTCCATCCTCTTCTTCAACCTCTTCCTTGAAAGGATTATGACAGATGTGCTTGGAGACCAAGTCGGAACAGTCAGCCTCAGAGGGAGAGCTATAACCAACCTATGTTAAGCCGATTACATTGTCGGCCAAGCCAGGAGGGAGGGTGAACTAAAAGAACTCCCTGCAAAACTAGAGAAGACATCGGTGGCATATGGCATGGAAATCAATGCAGAAAAGACTACTGTCATGGCAAATAGAGCATTCACGAGTGAAATCCGAATAAACTGACAAAAGCTCGTAGGTCTCCTTTAAATATTTAGGGGCCATAATATTTGAAAAAGGCTCAAGCCAGAAATTCTTGCCAGACTGGCTCAGACAACTCCAGTGCTGTGTAAAATTTAACACATCTGGCAAAGGAAGAAAATCTCTCTCAGATCAAAGATTCGATTAATGCGCTCTCTGTCTGTCTTCTTGTATGGATGTGAAGCCTGGACGCTCAAAGCAGAACTCTAAAGAAGGATCTGTTTCCTAGAAATTAGATGTTTCCGCAAGATATTGAACATCTCCTACATGGAGCATATCACCCACGAAGGGGTTCGTGATAAAATTACTTCTGTTATTGGTCCATGCGAGGACCTTATCACCTCAATCAAGAAAAAAGAAACTAAGACGATTGCAAGATCAAGTGATCTTGCAAATACCATAATGCAAGGTACAGTCCATGGAGGAAGAAAATAAGGTAGGCAGGTAGGCAAAACAAGAGACGGGAGGACAATATCAAGGAATCGACCCGCCTGTCATTCATCGACTCCCAAAGGGCAGCACAGGACCGGGACAAATGGGGTTAATGAAGTAATTGAAAATTTGCGATGGTGCCCCTCCCACGGGTTAAGACAGATAAATAATGAATAATTATTAATGTGTGACTTTGGGCCGCTTGGGCTAAGGCGCGAGTCGAAGTGGATTTAAGCAGGTGCCATTTATTATCTTGAAATTTAATAGTGCAAAGTAGCTTTTTAAATAACAATAATTTTTGCATCGATAACAGTAGTGTAGGTATGGAGTAAGTGAGTATGAGTACAGCACAGTGAACAGTGACAGTACAGTAGACCCTACGCCTACAGTTACAGTGTTACAGCCTACTGTGACTGTGTTTTTTGTACTGACGTGAAGACCGAGAGAAGTCTAAGCGAGGTAAACGACTTCGTCCAGCGGTGTGTACTGTTAAATCGAAACGTGTCTTTACTTTTGCAAACGATCTTACTGCATAAAATATATATTACCTTCTTTTTAATATTTTTATGGTTCAATATTTAATAATTATAAATAATGCTTAGCTTAACAAATTACAGCATACTTTTACGTTTGAATCTCTTGTACGGAAAACATGAAATAACTAGTAGTTTTATAATTTTCAAAGATCTTAGCTATCGTCAATATAATCAGCCAATGGCGTTAAATGTGTCATTCTTCTCCAATAGAATTACATTTAACTTTGTGTTTGTCGTTGGTAACCCCGTTACTAAGGTAGCTGCTGTTTACAGCGTCTCGCGGAAGCAGAGGTGTGACTATTTTCCTTTGAAACCATCATATTCCAGGTGAGATGCACACATTATAAGTTTTTAAAATCGTTTTAATCATTTGAAATGCAATACTCTGATAGAAACCTATAAATTTTGATCTATGGCTTTTGATTATGACTATGTCACTATGTCATGTAAATGTCGAATCTTACTATAACAATGACAATGTTGTTGTAACAATGACAATTCAATGCATCAACGATCAATTCAATGAACTTGAACAATAAAATAATACGGAACTTTTATATTTATTTATTTCATTTTTCACAATCATTTTAATATTTTCCATATAACAATGTTAATGTTGAAATATATAAAATTTAAATAACGTTAAATTAGCATGAATATTAATAGTTATTAAGTATTATTAAGAACCGTTTCATAAATTCATAGTAAGTATGATTATGATCCAATTGAATGAATTGATATTATTAATTGTTAATTGATATTTAGTATTATTTACTATTTTAAAAATTAATTTAGTATTCAAAGTGTTTAGTTTAGTTTTTTTAAACTTTGACTTAGACAGATTCTTAGTAGTGTAGCTTATCCATAAGTTGACCAAGACCTAACAGTAGTCTGTCAGTTATCAATTTAATTATCAATAGTTAATACTTTTGGCAATCCTGTCAACGGCGGTCCCAAAATCAAACATTACTATTTTGTATATGGCATAATATTTTCAGCTGAAATACACAACAGTAAAATAATTATTTCACAACAAAAAGTTAGTTTAATTACAAAACCTGGTTTATTACACCAAACTTGTTAACATTGAATACATATGTGAAATGTTATAATTTCCACAAAGCAACTGCAAGTAACAGCCAAAGATATGACTTTTGTTACTGAAGCGCCACTGGAATGCTGACAAATAACTCGGAAATAGATTACGACTTGTTATTCCTGGCTCCTTGGTATCTCAGTTTATGTTTTGCCTGCATCAAGAGGCCTTCTATGGTCTCTTTGTGTATATCTGCATGAATCGGATCAACGAAGTTTTCTTCATGCACAACAACTTCATGCATGTACACACCGTTATTCATTGTAGCAACATTGACGTAGCCTCACCAAGCATCAGTGATTACAACAGTTCCCGGTAGAATGGGAGCTAAGATGATTCTTTCCAATGTTACGTGGTCTTGACGCTGAACAATTTCAAGCCAACATCTACCGGTTCCTCTCTCAACCATTCCAACAACCCACATTCCCCTCCTGAATCTACCTTGGTGATATTTGTGGTGGAGGAAATAGGACTCGTCAATTTCAACCATACGCATTTAATTGTGTTAATTACGTATTTATTTTCAAATTACAAAATGTCATCGTAACAAAGAATAGATAATGGCCAAGAAAAGCTAAACAAGTTATAAATAAATGTAATATGATTCTGGGCATGCTTGTTTTTGGGACCGCCATTGACAGGAGTGCCATAATTTTAATTTTAGCATATTAATATGGCTATTAATATACACAGCTGTGGGAATATTGTCGCGCGATATTCCCACAGCTGTGGGAATATTGCCTAGCATTATTCCCACACCCAAAATTTTTTTTTACAATTATACTGATTTTAAATTAGAAATAAGAAGCATACTTATCTATAGACTACAGGTCGTTAGGCTGATAGTATTAATACTAATTAAACAATATAATTTGCAATGTCTGTCCGTGGCGCTACTAATTTTAGAAAGCAGGGAAAACCAAATTACTGCACCAATGCATCAAAAGGTGTGCAAATTAAAGATGCGCTGTAAAAAAATATTATATGACGTCATTGTTTTCTCTCATACATGTATTTTAATTTTGGAAAAGGGATCAATGTAAAAAGAGGATTTGATGATGGTTAATTATAAGATAAAAAAAACAAAGGGGGCGCCGTAGGCGCCCTACAACCCCTATTATAAAATACTTTGTGTACATTTCAGAAAGTTTAAAATTTCGTATTTATCAAACAAGGACAAGTTAGTTGGGCTTTTGAAAAGGTCGGCGACGTAGGCGCCCTTAAAAAAATTGCATTTTTTATAAAATAAATAGATTTCAGCTGAAAACTTCCGTCATTTTTGACGGGTGATACGCAAGTAGCTTATAAATTTTAAATACTATTGTATTTAATTCGTAAATTTTAAATAGGTTTATACTTATTAATATAGCATATACTGCCCTATGCTATGACTATGACTATACATTATACATGAACATCGTCATTACGATTATCAAAATAATTTCCTTAAAGAATTGGGGCATTTAAAGTATTACTAATACTAATAGTTTTAATATTAAATTGTTTTTCCTCTCTATTTGTGTTAACCTTTTGATGAAAATATATTCCATTACTGGTATGTTGTTATTATTACGATTCATCTTAGTACTGGTCATTTTGCTATCTGTTGAAGTTAGTCATAAAATGACTTGACTTTGACGTTTTCTATCTATCCCTCCTCATTGTATGATATCTGATTATGACAATAATAATGAAATATACATGTATTTATATGTTACTAGTATCTAATTTCTATCACTATTAATTATCTATATAGCCTTGCTTATTGATATCTATTGATGTGGAGGGTATAAAAATAAATAATATATCATTTTAAACGTCTTTCAAGTTTTCAAATGACTGGAATGTTATTGTTATGTTTTTATCAATTTTAAAAAGAACCCGAGAGGACCTGCATACCAGAATTTTGCTATAGTGGGTCCAAACTCTGTACTAATTCATAACAGACTAATTATTAATATTATATTATTATTCTTCCCAAAGGCCATTAAGTTAATAATAATTCAAGCATGCAAAGGGGCCGTCCATAAATGACGTCACGCACCTAGGGGGAGGGAGGTCCACACTTTTGTGATGATGTGTGACAAGGGGGAGGGGGGTGTTTGAGAAATGTGACGTCACATCAAAACTCGAAACTTAAAAAAAAATTCCACTTAAATTTTTGATTTCCTACAATTTATTTTATGACGTTTTACATGGCTTCACGTGTGTTACCATATTGTCCATCTTAGAGTGCAACCTTAAACTAAGTACATACTTAAATGGCAAAAAAGTAATTTGAAACATGCTATTTCTTATATAAAATACAGCTGTCATGGGGGGGGGCAAATTTTTGTGACGTTTCATGACGAGGGGAGTGAAAAATTGGCCAAAATCACGTGACGTCATTTATGGACGGCCCCAAAAGCGCAAGACTGTATAATATATAATAAGAGGGAGAGTGTGTAACAGCAACTCAAGTAACTGTAACTGTAACTTAGTGTAACAGAACAGAGAACACAATAACACAGGCATGTGGAAAATAAAATGTTTCATGGATCTTTGAGCCTGATGAGTGCTCATATAATATATAACAGAAACTGCTAGCACTCTCACTGTGGTTTTAAATATAATAATAAATAAAATATATTTAAAAAATTAGTGACCGCACCGGGATTCGATCCGCCTATACAACTATTACTATTACAGCTTGCCTCTGCCTAGCCACACCTCTAGCTACGCTCAAGAGTATAATGAGTTCTTTAAAATTATAACTATAAATAGCCAATAAAACACCAGTGCACATGCGTGACTGTGTGAATAACGCTAGACAATATTCCCACAGCTGTGGGAATAATCACTCCGTATTGATATTAAATTGGTAGAGGCAACACTACACAATACAGTACTAATACTAATAAATAAGAAGTATATTAAGTAATAGTATAAATTATAATAAAATATATTATAAATACATGTACTATAAGTTATAAGAATTGAAAAGGCCTATCTCCTAAACCAAGACCCTATCATAGTGATAAGGCTTATAATAAACTATTTCTGAAGCTTAAAGACAAATGGCTAGAACAAGCTTGGAACTGAAATTGAATAATTATTGTAAAATAACTGCTGTACTGAATGAAATTGTAACTGTAGGGCCAAGTCAAAGCTATTTTATTTATTATTTAGGCTATTTAGGATTGAGAATACTTTTCCTATTTTTTAATTATTATAAGGTGTAAGTGTAAGTTAAGTGTATGTGTNTGTCCTTAACACATATTTTGCATCATCTTTTTCTGCCTCAGGCGACAAGGAAGTTTTAATAAATTTAAATAAAATGGAGGAAATAGGTAACATAACTGTAGATGAGATAGGTATACATTCACTCCTAAAAAACTTAAAAATAAACAAAGCTACTGGCCCAGATGATTTGCCTGCAAGATTATTAAAAGAACTAAGCAATGAACTGTCCCCAATCCTTGTAGTTCTCTTTCAAGCCTCTCTAAACCAGGGTAAAGTGCCCCAGGATTGGAAATTAGCTAACGTAACTCCACTCTTTAAGAAAGGGGATAAATCAGACCCTGTTAATTACAGGCCTGTATCACTTACTAGTATCACCTGTAAATTACTAGAACACATAATATATAGTAGAATAGTTAACCACCTTGACAAATATAATGCCCTATGCCCACATCAACACGGCTTTAGAAAAAAACAGATCATGTGAAACACAATTAATAGGTTTAATAGATGAACTATCAAAAGGCTTGGACAAAAATGATCAAATAGATACAATATTACTAGACTTCTCAAAAGCATTTGACAAAGTTCACCACCTTAGTTTACTTAAAAAACTTAACTACTTTGGAATCTCAGGTTCCTTACATCACTGGATCCAAGACTTCCTTTTGGGCAGGGAGCAAACTGTAATAATTAATGGATCTAAATCTGCACCAATAAAGGTTAACTCAGGAGTTCCACAAGGAACTGTGCTAGGTCCCTTACTCTTTTTAATTTATATAAATGATTTACCCAACAACTTCTCAACAGGTACAAAAGTTAGGTTATTTGCTGATGATTGTATAATCTATAGAACAATTAAATCAGAACAAGATAGCAAAATTTTACAAAAAGACTTAGATGAATTGATAAAATGAGAAACTAACTGGAGTATGTCTTTCCACCCAGAAAAGTGTCAACTGTTAAGAGTAACAAAGAAAAAGAAACAAATAAATTCAAAATATT
Source organism: Ampullaceana balthica (assembly GCA_944989445.1). NCBI lineage: Eukaryota > Metazoa > Mollusca > Gastropoda > Lymnaeidae > Ampullaceana > Ampullaceana balthica. The sequence goes on from CALYLW010001737.1 coordinate 181,543, forward strand.
ACATTCATGGAAAAGAACTGACCCAAACTAAAGATGCAAAATACTTAGGAGTCTTAATAAATGAGAAACTATCATGGAATCCCCATGTCAATGAAGTTATTAAAAAATCAAACAAAACCTTAGGCTTTATAAAAAGGAACTTTAACAAATGTAATAGAGATATAAAACTAAAATGCTACCTCACTTTGGTGAGACCTGTACTAGAATATGCATCTTCTGTATGGGACCCATCCACCAAAGAAAACATTGATAAACTAGAACAAATTCAAAAAAGAGCTGCCAGATTCATTACTGGAGAATATTCGAAACTGACAAGAATAACACCATTAGTTAAATCATTAAACCTTGAAACACTAGAGGATAGAAGAACCAAGAGCAAAGTAGTAATCATACATAAAGCTATTAATTCTAATTTAGAAATACAACACAAAGATAACTTAATACAACCCTCAGATAGACATAAGGATAAAAACACCTTTCTTATTCCGTATGCAAGAACAAACACATACAAGTTTTCCTTCTTCCCGTCCGGAATTTGGGCGTGTAATGGGTTGCCTGAAGAATCCAGGAAAACCAACACTTTATCAACATTTAAATCTCTAATAAAAATACAGGACTAAACACAAACCATAGATAAGCGTAGGACGCAATAATCTTCTGTATAGAAGGAGCGTCTGTAAACAGATAAGATAAGATATGTGTAATAGTAAAAATAACTTGCTCTTCAGTAATTGTACAATTATGATAATAAAGCTCTACATTTGCATACTTTATTAAGTAGTCTTATACTATAAGTTATATAAGCAGAAATATGGTGTGCAATAATAATGAACCTGATGATTGATGATTTGCTTCTGTAATGTAATAATTTTTTAATTTAAAAATTAATAAATTGGTTTCTAAAAAAAAATTTTATGCATAGCATTTATAATTTATATCTCAATATACAATTTAGAATGGCTAGGCTTATCACAGCCCCAACTAGATTCACACATGAAGATTGGACCAGGTCCAATTTAACCAAATATGCAAATGCTGATGTGGAAAGACAGCAAGCTGAGCGGCTAATTAAAGAATCAGATAGGCTCAAAGATGAAACAGCAAAACGTACAGAGAAAACTCAAAGGGATGTCAATAAAAAATTGGGTGAGTAATAACTACTCACTATTCAAAGTGTAATAGTGACTTTTGAGTCAGCAATATAGTAATTTGACTTTTAAAAAAATATGATTAAATTAATTTTTTTAATTAACTTTGAAAATGCTTGTTAAATTTACTACCAACTACGATTACATTTTATTTCCAACTAAGTAAACGCTTTGGCATTTATTAACTTCCTATGGTATGAGAAAAGCTAAGAGTTTATCATGAATGTTCCACATCAATACTATTTCTTTTCTAAGGGTTTGGTATTGTACACATTGAAAACAAAATGTGTGAGTTAGTTAGGTTCTGGTGAAGCATATTTTAAAAGGTAAATTGATCTGTTAAACAATAACTTTCAGTTATCTTGAAAAATTTATTTTAAAAAGAAATAAATATAAGAAAAATGAGGCATCTTATTGCCTACTAACCTGAAGCAAGTAATTGTACTTTTGTTCTTACTTTCATCATTGTTATATTAATGGGGAAAAAAATTATTTTTTTTGTAGAACAACGTCTGGCAGATATCCGGTATTGGAAGAAAGAATTGGATGACAAACTTGATGGGCTGTCCAAAGAAATTGAGAACTTGTTGGCTTTTAAACAACGTGTTGATAAAGCCCTCCAGGCAACTGAAGAGCCTTTGCACATTGCCAGAATGTGTCTGGCCAACAGGTACATAACTTTTAATCTTATTAATTTAATTATTTATTTTTAATTTTAATATAGTCACACATAGACTATTTTACCACAGCAATTCAGTTTTAATTAAATTCCATTAAAAATATCAGTGCATAACGATATTTCTCTTGCTAAGCTTTCATGAACAGAATCAGTAGTTATTGAGAAGATTGTACATTTAGAAATGATTTATTAACTCTTGAATACAACATCTGGTATCACTTTGAGCTTCACATTATTCACAGGTTTTTTAATAGATAATGCATTGAATTTAAAAAAAAATAATTTATAAATAAAATTATATTCCTCCTTGACCTCTCCAAAATGTTTGTGTTTCTCTCTGTTTATGTTTTCATAGCATATGCACCGTATGGAATTACATTTTTTACCTTCACCTTTAGTGTACCTAGGGGATGAAATAAGAAAAACCCGTAAAAAACCAAGTTTTTGACTATAAATCCTTTATGTACGAGAAGTAATTAAAAGAATGTTCATTATAATACGCAGCGCCAGACCATCCAGAAATACAAAATTGCAGTTGTGTCGTAAAACGTGTTTAATATAATGCGCACCGATCAGGAATATGTTTATAAAAAGAGCTGTCAGTAAAATACGCACCTTATTGCGCGACAGAAAGGTTGTTCAATATAATACGCACCGCGACGCTCTATCTCGAAAAAATAGCATGATACATAGGAATAAATAAAATAATCTAAAAAATCAATAATTTAATTACGGTACATGCGATCGATCTGAAATTTTGATACATTGTTTTTATCATCGGTACGAAACTGCCTGCAAAATTTCAGCTCGCTATCTTGCGAGCAAGTGGGTTAAAAATCGATCAAAAGTTTTGGCGACAAGCAAGCAAGCAAGCAAGGTCGGTCGGTCGGCCGCAGACACCACGAGTTAATATAAAGGATTTAATAAAAACAACCCGTAAAAAAACAAGTTTTTGACTATAAATCCTTTACGTATGAGACGTAACTAAAAGAATGTTCATTATAACACGCAGCGCAAGACCATCCAAAAATACAAAATTGCAGTTGTGTCGTAAAACGTGTTTAATATAATGCGCACCGATCAGGAATAGGTTTATAAAAAGTGTTGTCAGTAAAATACGCACCTTATTGCGCGACAGAAAGGTTGTTCAATATAATATGCACCGCGACGCTCTATCTCAAAAAATAGCATGATACATAGGAATAAATAAAATAATCTAAAAAATCAATAATTTAATTACGCTACATGCGATCGATCTGAAATTTTGATACATTGTTTTTATCATCGGTACGAAACTGCCTGCAAAATTTCAGCTCGCTATCTTGCGAGCAAGTGGGTTAAAAATCGATCAAAAGTTTTGGCGACAAGCAAGCAAGCAAGCAAGCAAGCAAGGTCGGTCGGTCGGCCGCAGACACCACGAGTTAATATAAAGGATTTAAAAAGGCACAGCATTTGAAGTTTAATTTTGAATAGGCCTAAATCAAATTGTGGTATAAGTTGAGTTCATTTGGCTGAGTGTTGCAACTCAATGAAATAAATATTTAATATTTCTATTACATTATTATTTTGTTTTAGAGAAAAGCGTGTTGGCATTGATTTAGTTCATGATGATGTACAGAAAGAACTACTGAAAGAAGTTGAGACTATTGAGGGTGTTCAGGCTCTGCTAAAGAGAACATTAGAACAATCCACAGAACAGCTCAGGTAAGAAATGCATTTATAATAACTACTTAATGTGAAATTATTTTAAATGGAAAGAATTTTTAATTTTTTTAACAACAAAAGTATTTAAAATAAAAATTAAAAATAAATAATTTTTTAAATTAAAAAATACATTGTGTCATTTAAATGGATGGTCATTTAAATTTTTATACATTCAAATTGTAAAAAATTCTGTTCTACAATGTTACATTTCTGATGGTTACCAGACAAAATGGCCTGACAAATGGGCTCCGACATAACGGCCCCGACAAAACGGCCCTGGACAAATAGATGGTCTAATAGTAAAAAATACAATCAAATATTATATTCGTATTTTTACTCACAGATTCAGTGTCAGGTTTAGTTCACAAGAAATAATAATAATGACATCACAATAATGGATTTAATAGCCTTTACTCAATATGGTACCAAGTCACTGTTGTTTGTTGACAAGAAATAATATAATAACATCACAAAGAAATAATTTTACAATTTTACCACTTTTTTTAAGGGTGAAAAATTTGAAAAATGCTTAAAATGCAAAAAAAAAGTAAATTTTTTAATAAAGATGTAAACAATTTGTCTCGGGCCGTTTTGACGGGTCACCATTTCTGATTTATCTTCCATTTTAAAATCTACATTTTGCCTTTTTCTAGATTAAACCGAAAAGCCAAATTTCAACTTGAGAAGGATCTCAAAGATAAATTTGGAGCTCAGACAATTGATGAGTATTGTGAGAACCTTCGTAACAACTCACACCAAATACATTTCAATGATGGAGTGGCTGGGGTTGAACCCAAGTGAGTTTTTTAAAAATTGCCTCAGTGAATGTTAATATTTTTTAAATAATGGCATTTTTTTCTTCTGTAAAAGCTTTTAAAACAGAAACTTTATGGATTGATAAAAGTCTATCTTCATTTTTTTCATTTAGAAGTCTGCAATTTTTTATTCTCATTGTTTTATTTTCCCAACAATTAATTTAAATAATTAAACATTGTCCAATAAAAAATATTGAATTTTTTAACCTAAAACTAGAGCATGGCTTATAGCTGGAATAAATGCATGATACTAATGGGGAGTAAAGCAGTATTTAAACCAAATGTTTTTTATTCATTATAGTTGAAACTTGTTTAATCGTTTCCTGTAGTCTCTTTTTTTATTTCAAATTTCTGTCTGGTTTTTTTCAGCTCTGTGTCACCTGAACAATGGGTGGATTTCTCAAATGACAACATCAATTATGCTGAGAGGGAACGGATGAACTCTGTTGATTTAAGATCTAGCATCGATGGACTTCTGCAGCAGACTAGTAATGATATGCGTAAACAAGTGGACAATACCAATGTGGCCTTTGCCAATCGTATCTGGGAGTGTAAGGACACCAAGGGAAAGCTGGAGGATAATCTCAACAAGGTAATTAATCCCCTTGTCAAGGAAAATTAAATGCTGGTTAAAGATCTATTAGAAGTAATATTGTCATCACATGGATCCAATTTTTTCCTGTTGTTTATTTACTGTTCTGAGAAAGATTAGAATTACGAATTTACTTATCCATCCATGCCATTTTAAGTTTAAGAGATACATTTGGAGAAGACATGGCTTCACAGGTGGATACTAAAGGGAGTTGACAACTCTATGTCATGTCTGTGATAACATTTTAATGAACTGAAAGATTGTATTTTAAAAATATGTTACTGATTAAATGATTAATTTGTCTGTTTTCTAGGTCATTTCTCAAATCAAGGAACAGGAAGAAAACATTGCTACCTTGCAGATGGCCATCCAAGCCAAGGAAGCTCCTATGAAAGTGGCTCAAACACGCCTTGAGACGCGACAACACAGGCCCAATGTTGAACTCTGCCGGGATGCTGTTCAGTACAAACTCATTGAGGAGGTACATGAAATTAGTGACTCTGTCGCTCAGCTGCAAGCCCGTCTACGAGATGCTAACAGCTCACTCAAAGGACTTGTTCGCAACCAGTTGGAACTGGAGGAAGACATAGCAATCAAAGCCAACACCCTGTTTATTGATGAAGTTGAATGTTTAGGGATGCGTAAGAGTATCAACATTCAAAACTTCTAATGAGTACAAGGCATGGTAAATTTTAATGAATATTTAAATCAGACAATAGTTTAAAGCTACATAACAAGAACTTGGGTGTGATATTTTTTTCCACATTATTTTATTTTGGAGCATTGGTAGTAGACTGCAAGTTGCATATTTCATTCTCTGTAACTTTGTGTCTATAAAACTAAAGATTTTAACCATCCGCAATAAATTAAATTTTCTTTAAATTTAAATACAATGTTTAATTTTATATTCACTTGATTTTGTTGAAGTAATAGATTTTAAAATAATTTCAAGTGTTTCCTGTGTAGCTATCACATTTATAAATATTTGTTATGTGATAATGGTCAATAAATAAATATTGATAGCAAATTTAAGTCTAATGTGGGGAGATTGTTCATTTTTAACTTTTTTTTAAATAAGAATATACACATTTTTATAGTAATTTTTAAACAAGTCATTCCACATTTCTGCATGAATTTGGGAAAAAAAAAGATATAATGGGACTTAATCTGTAGATGGTTCAAACATTCAGAGTTATTTTTCAAAAGTTAAAGTTAAAGATGTAATGTTGTCAATTATATAATTTTAAAGCATGTGATATATATATATTTTTATTATAGGTTTATTTCTATATCACGCATGTGAACATTTGCATCTGAAGATTTTTCAGGAAAAAAATTGTGTTTGTGAAGTATATAATGAAGGTCATCACTATTGTTAATAATAATGTAACATTTAATTAAGTTTTAATTCTATAGAACAATGATTAAAAATTCAGTGATTTTGAAACAAATATTTGTTACTTAAGTTATTTTTTTAAAACAATATTTATGTCTCTCTCTCTATACCATCTCATCTTGTGTATATAATTTTGCTGGAAGGGTAAAGTAAAAATGTGTAACCATTCGTGTAATTATTCTTTAGGCGGATATGCTAACTAAAATGTTTTGTTTTGATTAGGGTGAATTACAAAATGAGAGATGACATATTGTTTTGAGCTTTACTGAATTAAATTGTTTAAAATTCTTCAAAAAACCGTTTTAAAAAAGAATCTAGCCTCAATTATGTCAGGCTTTTTAAAAAAATGAACACTACAAATGGTAAAAAAAATCTTAAGCGTTTATAAGCCAGGTATTTTGATTTTTCTAATGTAAGGTTAGCGCACAGAAAAATATTCACTTTTTTTTGGAAGGTGTGGATTTGTTTAAATCTATTATTATCATCATCTGAGACCTATGTAGATGCTTGCTTATTCCACTACCTATCAACATCACCAATCTGATCCATTCTCAGTCAACAAGTTTGCTGTTTACCTGAGGATTTCTTACCCTAAAAAAACTTTTTTCTGCTCTAAAATCCAGCATGCTCTCAAGGATTTAAGATTATTTGTCAACATTTCACCTTGTCATTCCCCAAAGAAGATCAGCATTTTGTTAAAGAAATGCCACCACTCTTAATATAGATTTTAAAAATGCCATCTAAGGCTCTAAGGGACCAACCACCCACTCTTTCTATGCCACTCATCCACTGAAATGACACATACAGCGCTCTTGCCACAATCGTCCAATGATTTCACTTCTTGCCTTGCTGGGGGTCCCATGTGGCAAACTCATGCCCCTTGGCAACCCTGCCCTCCACCCCTACTAGTCCGGCCCTACACACCCCTCATTAAATGAGTATTAGACGCTGCGTCACACAAAATTTTCTTTTCAATAGTCCATGCCCTATGCACCACCATATTATAGATTCTTGGATTTTTTACACAGATGGAAGTAAACATGGTGATAAGTGGCATGCACGCTCGACTGGCATACTGATGGTCACGGGTTTGAATACCAATGAAGCCAGGGATTTGTTCCCGGTGCCAAGGGTGTCTCTGAGTCCACCCATCTCCGAATGGGTACCTAACACTAGTTCGGCGGCTGGGTAATGTGTGGAAACCTCATAGCTGTGGCCTGTGAACGCTGCGTCACTTGCCAATAGACCGGCATGGTCTGTGGACGCAATAATCTTCTGTATAGATAGAGCATCTGTATGGATAAGACAAGACAAACAACTAATATTCACTGCCCTATGCACTCGTACTACCATATCAGTTAATTCAATTATAAGATATTTTCGATGCAAATGTAATCTAAATGAATTTCCAAAATTTTAATGCGAAAGATGAACAAATATCATTGCCAATTAGAAATTGTTCTCATGAAATCCATTTTTTATTTAATAGGAATCTTATTTATTTTATGTAGCCCCATTTATTTTTATTCTTTTTATTTTTGATGACTGTTTTATCTACATCCACATAAAATGTAACTTCAATACTGTTTAGAATTTACATCATCACTGCTTTTATTACTTTCAAACCAAGGAATGTGCATAATGTGGGCTTAACTCTGATGGAATGGCCTTTGACCTGTCAGTTGTATTTGATATAAGAACTCATCTCCTAATAATCATGCATCACAATTTTATGTCTGCAGGTCAACATGTTTAAGAATAAAACTAACAAAAACTCATTATAATTTATAAATTAAAACACTTTAAAACATTTATTGTCAATCACTGTCATTGTTTCATTCATGGTATCAAATTGCATTTATTAGTTATTACATATTGTGAGTGTAGTACATAGAATAAACATTGGCATCAAAATGTTGACATTAAAACATTGGTTTAAATATAGAGAATATTTCACAAACATCCAGAGGAGGCTTCTTGAAACATAAAGCAGAGGTGTAACTTACAAAGATGAGTGTAGAAGGGTTTCCCATCCCGATTTCATATATGTAATAAGCTTCATTTACACCCTTATATGAACACAGACAAACACAAATAAATGAAGTGTTTCCATCTTCTATCTTATATCTTCTATCTACGTCAGTCAGCTAAAAAGTAACTTGATTACTGTGATGGTTTGTGGCTACCATATCAATTAATGTTTATGTCTTTACTAAGAAATGACAGGTACTTTAAGACAGCTAACGTGGTCACTGAGGTCAAGATTATGATAATGAGGCACAACGTGAGCGAACAATTACAAGATTCCCATTATACCAAAAACACATCCCCCGAAATATTAGCGAACAGATGTTTTTAGTTCATGGCTGTAGTTCAGGGACAAAAATGATTAAACTTATTGAAATATTTTAATACCTGCCTGGATGTTGCACTTTCAAATTTCTTTAATTTAACTTCTTTAGAAGTCTAAATATAAACATTAAAATCTATATTTAAAATCATCAGTGCATGTTGCTGATGTAAAAGTTTGTAGAGCACTTGGCAGAGATCCTGATATTAGAAATGTAAAGAATAGACTCAACCCAGATGATGACTATGAATATAATCTATTCATACTCCAAGAAAAGGAGAAAAAAAGAGTATAACATTTAATCATAATTCATAAAATTAATAGACTTTACGTACGGTTCTAAGACTGAATAAGGTGATTAATTTGATGGCCATAAAGCTTCAAGACATTGAAAAAAATATATACTTTTAACTGTAAGCCATTGGGTGGCAAAAGTGGCCAGTGGTAGTGGTATTGCTGGTATTTTAGATAAAAATTTAACTTGAAGCATGCCCCTCGAACACCGTGCCCCTCATTTTTACAGCAACTATGAGTTTCAAAGCTTTGTTGAATCTGAAACTTGGATCCTAGGACTTCAAAACAAACTACCTTATTAAATGATTTTGGCAACCCTTAAACAACTGTTCCCTGGCATTGCAATGGTAACAAGAATAATTTGTTGGTATTACTGGCCAGTATCTTAAATGATGGCCATATAACATTCATGTTATAGTTTCTGATTTACTTTAGAAATATGATTGTTATAATATGCAATTTTTTAGTTTTCATTCCAGATCCCATCACAGTTATTTTATACATTATAATTATGGATATGACGTCATTCATACCTGAAATACAAGGCTTATAACTCTACAACTTTCACCCATAGATTAAATACTTATGTGTTCTTTCCCCTGAGATCTCTGGGACGTTTTACCTCTCTCTGCATGGCATTTAGTTTCTGGCCAAATTCTGAGGACAAAATAGCTTGATCCCTCTATGAAGTATCACATTGTAGTATCACTTTCTTTGAGAAGCATGCAAACATTGACCCAGGATATGACATTGTTTATTATATGTCACTGTGGAACTCTCTCACAGAAACAACACAGCCAATCTCCCACTGCGCCCCCCCCCCAAACAAATGTCAAAAATTTGCTTGGAACCAGACATTATAGGTGGTAGTCCACTTATTTTGTTCCTTTCATGTTGAATTCAAATGCCAGTAACTTGAATAACTTATTGTAGGAAATCCCAGTTTACTCATTCATGCCAACATGACTTGATGTAATTATTTATGGAACTCCACTGAACTGATTGTTCTGAATATTTAAATCCACAGTTCACGTCAGAATAGATTGTTATATCAGACTTGACCGCCCCGTAATCAGAATGCCAATGATGACCAAAGGTCAGCAAGCAGAAAACCGTCTGGCACTGAGATTAAGGCGGGTAACTCCGATGTGCTTGAGTGGGTTATTTCCATAAAGAGGCTGGGGAATGTCAAGGACGTAGGACAACTCATGGAGGTCCTCCATCTCTGATTGGTAGTCGTCTATGAGGTCTTGATGCTCCGCTGTACATCTCTGAAGCTTGAGCTGGGGAAGTACACAGACAGACTGACATAAACGTTTCACCTACAAGACATTGAAAGTAATTTTGGAATGTTTTGGAGGATTTAATATTTAAAAAAAAATATTAAAAAATCGAATGGTTCAATATAATATTTTCTAACGTAAATTTCATTTTAATATCGATAACATATCAAAGGTTTGAAAACAGGGACTCGAACTGTCGGTACTACAACATAGCCCTGAAATAATGTTGGTGGGAGAATCCTACGCTGAAAACTTTTGGCACTGCCCAGCAGATGGCGCAAGTTGCCCAGGTACTAGCCACGACTTCAAGAGGGCGATCTCAAGTCTTTCAGAATATGCTCCGATGTTTACAATTCAGCTACTTTAGAGTTTAACTTATTTTTTAAAAATTTAATTAATGGCTTAATTCTCTAGAGCAGGCTTTTAAAACATGGGTCTTCATAACATATTATGAATTCTCATATTATTTGTTAATATCAAAGGTCTTTACTAAACACATTAAAAGAAATTCATTGGTATTTTGTCGGCATTAAGTATTTGAATTAAACACTGAGCCGACGGGTCAAAGGTTACCTGGTGAATGTCTTGTCTTATGGTCAACAACTGTCTGGCCAAGGTCTGGTCTTGACTTCTCATTTCTAGCTGTGGAATTATCAAAGTATTATTGTAGCAGTCAATGAAGTAGAGTAACTTTTAGTTTGTGTTACACTTAACAAATGGAGCTAGCAGCATGCAGTGGACTAAAGATATATAGCTAAAGTGATGCGTCTATACACAGGAATCATAATGATCCTTTCCATTAAAATGACCATGCTGAGTTACAATATAAAACAGAATTTCAAAGTTATTGGACAATGATCAGTAATTACCCCCCCCCCAAACCCTCCCACCAAACACAACTGACCAGTTCTGCCTTGAGCCAGTCCAATGCCTCGTTGATGCGTTGTTTCCTGTCGGTGGTCAGTCTCTCCTCGGACACGTCGCCATTCAAGTAGCTGGCCGTTACTCTGGTCTCCGCGCCTTCCAAGTACTTCTGTCTCCACAACATGATACTGGGCCGCCTTGGGCTCAGCTGGAGTTTCTCCGTCGTCTCCTTCAGCCGCTTGAAATCCGACACGAAATAGGGGGTGTCTTCCGAGCTGTCAATCACACTGTTACTACCCTCGCTGAGCTCACCCTCGGAGAGGGACCCATTGGAGTCAGACCGCACGCGCCTGTTAAAGAAGGAACTGCCGAATTTCGAAGAACTGTACTTGGAGGTCAGATACGGCAGTCTACGAGAAAGGATCGGGCTGAGCCTCGTTGTGAGGTTCTCGGACTCTGGGTCAGAGGTTCTGTCAGTGGCGGTGTCAGGGGCGAGTCGTATAGTCCCCACGCTGGGGGTGATAGTTATTTGAGGTATTGGTACCCCCATTAAGGCGGCCCCATCAGACAGCGGCCGAGATGGCGGTGATGCTGCGGTCAGTCTCAGACGATGGTTGAATTTGGGGCTGTGCGACAAGGGGGCCAGGGGGGACGGTGGGGACGTGGAGGTCAGGTTGAGACGCTCGGCCGTTTCCCTTATTCGCGCCAGTCCGTACCCGTCCGCCACGATCTTAGGGGCGGGGCCAAGAGGCTTGGCGATGACGTCACCATTCGTTAACACCTCGGGTTTTTCCTTGGCGACATGTCCAGCGGCCCGTGTTCCTTGTTCGTGTCGCTGTGTAACTGGAGGACGGGGGATTGTAACGGAGGCACTTTCCTGGAATGGTTTTACGGGTGAACTCGTGGGACTCGAACTTCCGACATGCGCACCGTTTTGTTTCGATGACGACTTCCTGTTTTTCTTTTTCTTCCACGCTGGGTGTTTGGGCTTCTGTCGAAGGTGAGGTGGCGCTGTTGTGGTGGGGAGTTTTGGATTTTGGTGTAGTAGCTGTGGGCGCCGACTTCGGGGGTTTTGTGTTGGTGTCTTTGGTAGGTTTGTGTTTCGCGGAATGTTTGGATTTAACCGGGCCAGACGTTTGAGGTTTGATTTGGTTTGAGGTCTGGAGTTCAGACGTGAGACCACCAGCAGGGCTGTTGACCGTCTTATTTCCCTTGCCCTGTTTAGCGCCATCTTTTTTTGAGTTCTCTTTTGCGTTGATTTTTGTCTTCATGACGTCATTGAATTCAACGATGAATTCCGACACGCCCCCCGCGTCATCACTGTCATGTTCCTGGATGATTGACAGGGGTCGTTTCCTCTGCTGACCGGGCGTCATGATGGGGTCATCTGGCCGCGTCCCCATGCTGAGATGATCAGCTTGTGATCGTAGGTTGCTGGATCACTTCCACGTTCCGGCCCTGTCTCCTAGCATAGCGCAGTGCACGTGCTGGAAAATAAACCATAATGATATGTTAGATGTTGTTTCCAAACATATTTATATATTTATTTAAAATGCGACGATAAATATGTTAGATGTTAAGCCCAAACATAGGTATATATTAGTTGTTCAGTGGCCTAGCTGAGGAGGCACTTTGTCAGGGTCGGCAAATTCGTAGTCGTTTATTGGGGTAAAAGAAAAGTCGAGTTTTTTTTTCTCTAAATTAAGGAAATGGTAGGGAAAAAAATAAATAAAATAAATGATAGACTGCCCTTAAAGTTTCTTTTACTAAAACTTTAAACTTCATTTTGGATCTAATTTCTACTGATTATAATAAAGCTATTAAACTGAGAAACCCTGTGGCTAACGTAGTATGAGAATGTGACGTGGATGTGCTGGTATATGCGATTGATTCTTCAAATGTGTCAGCCGCTCTTGTAGAAACAACAAAAAACTGATGTACCCAAACAAATTCCAATAACAAGCAATCAAATTTTAACAACAAATAGGGACTTAAACGATATAATTAAATGTCCCGAAAGTATAGATGCAAATTTGCGATAACAAGAAGTGCTACGTGATTGGAAAAGTATTCGACAGATAATATGAAGATTAACTTCATCAAAACCAAAGCGGGACTCACACAAGAAGGCGAGATTAGACGGGCTAAGGCGAGAATGATTTTCGGGTCACGTACTTAGATGGCTTAATCTCATTCTAAAGTAATCTAACGCATCATTATTGTGCTGTTAATGTCACTTGTCTTGTAGCATTAGCACAAACAAAAGAATCAAAGTTTTGCTAAGCTTAAGGATTTAATAACTCGCGTAATCTAAAGCCCAAAATAACCAATCATGATTTAAAAGTTCAAAACAACGAGAATTTTTGCAACTGGAAGGAATTAGAAACCAGACTTCACAAAAAGAGGATTATTGCAAAAATAACAGCAACGCGCCATGGGAGAAGAAGAAAAAAATGAAATAAGTGGCAACAAGTTCGTGTTAGAATGTTTTACATCCGTGATTCCCAAAGTGGGCGCTACCGCCCCCTTGTGGGCGCTGAAGCGATCCAGGGGGGCGGTGAACGCCACTGGTCATTTGGGGGGGGGCGGTGAATGACTGTAAGGGGGCGGTGAAAGGATAAACAAAGCAAGAGGAGATTTAGAAAAAAATGATTTATGTATTCCGTTCATAAGGTTTATTTTTTCTTTAAAAAACGTTTTGGACGTTAGTTTGGTTACCACATACTTCCTCACTTGCATTTAGTTTTTTTTTGTATATGTGCAATTGCGCAATTCCAGACTGCAAGAACATTTCAAATAAAATTAACGGGGATAAAAGAGATGAGGATTTATCTAATTTTCAATCACTAAAATACAAATTTATCAAACTACTGACTTAGACAATACTCTTTTCAACAGCAACCACAGAAGATGGCAAAGGGTAGCTAGCTACTTGCAATATTGCGTTTAAATTATTGATTGCCAAATAGGGTAAACCTCATACTATTGGTGAAGAACAATATATACCGGCTATAAGTAAATTAATACGGACTGTAATACATAAGCATCTGATATTATCCACACAAAAAACTCGTTTAGCAATAAAACAGTGCGAATACGAATTGATGAAAAGGCTCAAGGTGTTGAAGATTCATTCTGTGGCTATTTAAAAACATCACTGTTTTCTATTCAACTTGATGAGTCAACTTTGCCAGGAAATGAAGATTTACTTTTGGCATACGTGCGGTTCACAAAGGAAACACAAATGTGATTTTACACTCTTTGGTAAATTAACGTTTATTTGCTTTTAAATTACAAATTTCTAAAACTGTTCGAAATATCAAAATGCAACTCGTAATCAAAAGCTATTTCCGGTTGAGCTGAAATTTAATTTCGAATACGTATGTTACCAATTCATGACTAATGATTCTGGAGCCATTAAACCGATTATAAATCTCTAGATTCGAATATGATGCTTGGATTGAAATTTCAAAAATACAGTAAAAAATTCTCAGCAAAAGCATTCATTACCATGACATAAGATCGCCAGGTGTACATGCCTAAGGGCCACATAATATACTCTGGCTGGCCGCATGTGACCCGCGGGCCATGGTTTGCCCTATCCATGTGTTGGAATAATAATATAAAAAAATTTGGGGGGAGTTATATTTTTTCTGGAAAGTGGGTGGTAGGCCAAAAAAGTTTGGGAACCACTGTTTTACATGATTGAATTCTTGGCAAAACAGAATTTTGCTTTTCTCAGCGACAGAGAGGACAAGACAATTGCAAATTTAGGCAATATTTTAGAACAGATGTATCCTTACGCTCCAGTAATTTTTTTCATTAAAAAATGATATTGATTCACACTTACTAGACCAGGGGTGGCCAGACCTGCAGTATCTGACCGCCATTTTGATAATTTAAAAAAATTTATTGAGAGCCGCATTGAAGCACCATGGTTCACGACCATATTCGAAATGTAAAATTGCTTTAGGGATTTTTTAAAAATATTGTTTATTCGTAATTATTCATTTGTTTTAAGCCACAAAGTATGTTGAAGAAATTTTATTTCCATAATTAACAAATATTTAAATATTTTAAATATATAAATAGAAACACAATGCCTTTAGACTTATAATTATAGTGAACATCAATTGTTTTGATTCTGCAGAGTAGCCTTTGAACTACCAATTTTTTTTAAAAATCTGGTTGTTATAGAATAGTTAAAATGCAACACAATTCTTCCAGATGCTTGTTACTAGTTACTTCTCGATGCTTTGATTTTATGAACTTGATTTTGGATTACAAACATTCGCTGGAGTTAGTGTTATCAGTTGCCACAATTTGGAGTTATTTGGATCTAATACAGAAATTACTACTCAATATTATTCTTTCCCCCCTCAGCACAATGTTGTTTAGCACGAGCAGTTTTCCAAGCGATGGATAAACTTGCCTCAGTTGAGGTGACACCTTCTTTGCTGAAAGCAGAAAGTAGTGTCTGCTGCTGACACATTTCAGACTTAAACTCAGCAAGCTTGTTTTTATTTCTTAATTCCGATTGAAGTTGATACTGCGATGCAAAGTCTTCGTGACTTTTTGAAACAGTCGCTTCAAATTGCTAGCTTTTGAATATGCTATCAGCATTTGGTAAAAGAAGAAAAGATGGCCTATCTTCTTTATCGATAAATGCAAAGTCCTCTTCCCATTCTTGCAGAATTCTTTATACTTTATAGTTTCGTTCCCTGCAACTATTTGCCATATCAAATGTAAAATTGTAAAGAATAAGTTACTAACTTTAGTAGGACTAATGGCAATCGTCAATACTTACGAAATGTAGATTAGACCAAAACCAGAACCAAATATTTAATAGTTTACATCACCAACCAACAAGAAACCAATCTCTTCCATCAACTTTGAAAAATTCAAATCAAGCCCCATTTTTCAAAATTTGTTTCGGTAAGTTTTTAAAAAAACTTCTTTTAAAATACATGTGTTTATATATTTCAAAGTTCAAAATTCATAAATTATTCGGGAGCCGCAATTTGATCACAGAAGAGCCGCATACGGCTCGCGAGCCGCAGTTTGGCCACCGTTGTACTAGACTAACAACAGCTATTTTGGATACTAAGCATGCAATATATGGAAACATTAATATTAACAACAAATTTGGCACGAAGAAAAGCAGAGAATTGAAATTTTATATCAAGAAGGAAAGTCTCTGCCATTTGTACTTATAACAATTTATAATTTTTTATATTAACTTTCGACGGACACGAGCTGTGACAAATAATTATGGTCGAACACAACAACTACAGGGGCGTAGCGTGTCTGCCACAAGGGGCTGTTGCCAAGTTTGCCGCCCCCCCCCCATAATAAATAAATAAAATTAAATTAAATTTTAAAAAATCTCAAATGAAATACGATGTTATTTCAAAGAAAGAAAATTTTTATTGGAAAATATTACATTTTATGTACCGACGGGGTGCATATTCACGGTAAATAAAATGTTCTTAACCCTACATCAGTGTAATGATATTTGTCAAAAATAAATGAATACATTGATTAAAATAGTTTTGTCACGTGACATATTTTAAGTGCGCTAACTATATGACGTCATGGATTGTCCAAAACGAATTATCGACGACGTTTTTTTTCTCTATACGAAATTGTGTTGTCTGCCTTGCCTCCTACCAATGTGAGCATCTGGATTTTAATGAAATTTGAGAACAATACAATAGTAAAACAAAATCATACAATACAATCATATACCTCAATCACACAATATAATAAAGTGATGCAATCAATCAATATCATATAAAATAACACTACAATCATACAATACAGAGTTACAAAAACAATACAAATATACAATACAATGCTACCATGAACGGCCGCCAATCAGTTCTATAAAAATCGATATGTCCAACAGACTAGTACTAGAAATAGGTCCCGTCCATATCTAATCTAAATATAATACGTCTGCCACCTGAATCAGTTTTTATAAAGTGAGCGACGCAGGGTGAAGCTAGATTCTTTTGTTCAAAGATACGTGTAGATCACATTAAGTGTGCGCCCCTGCAAGGCTCGCGTGTTTTATGGCACAGGTTCAGGAAACAAGAGTTGTCGTATCTTGTCCCCAGCTGCAGCAGACGTGAGGTACTCGTGACGTCAGGTGACACAAATAGCTCTAATAACTCATGTACCTCAAAACGGTTGAAAAAAAGTGGAAAAACGGGAGAGGGGGGGGAGATTGAAAGACACGTATTGTGTGTGTATGTGCATGTGTGCGTGCGTCCGTGCGTGTGTGCGTGCGTGTGTGTGTGTGTGTTAATTATGTGTTGGTTGGTGTGGATAGTTGGAAGAATAAATTAAATTAAATAAAAACAAACCCGTACAAACAAAGTTTTTGACTATAAATCCCTTATATATGAGACAGAACTTAAAGTATTGATATGTTCCAACGCGACAAACATTTACAGCCTGAAACTGAGTCAATTCCATCTGGTTAAAACACGAGATGTGTTCACCGACGGCTGGCGTGATGTCAATTGACCCGTAAAATGTAAACAATAGCGACTTCTACATATAGTTTTATATAGATAAACTAAAAATGCATTAATTTGATTACGATACGTTCGATCGATCTGAAATTTTGATACGATGCATTTTTAGGTGACACGAGTCCATGTGCCAAATTTTAGCTCGATGGCATCACGGGAAGTGGGTCATTTTTGACTTTTGTTTTTCCGCCCGCCCGACGATGAACGACAGACAGAGAGACAGAGAGAGACGGCGATGAAGTTAATATAATGGATTTAATAAAACAAACCCGTAAAAACAAACCCGCAAAAACAAAGTTTTTTGACTATAAATCCCTTGTATATGAGACATAACTAACAGTATTGATTATTTTCAAACATTTACAGACTGACACCGAGTGATGTCCCTTGTCTTTAATAAATGGGGGTGGGATGTGAGGGGGTGTCGGCACGACGGTCGGCGTCAACTCAAACTCACGTGGAAGTGGAAGAAAAAAACAATAACAAACAGTGAATTTGAATTACATACCTCATATAAGGATAAACTAAAAATTCATTAATTTAATTACGGTACGATCGATCGATCTGAAATTTTGATACGATGCATTGTTAGGTGAGTCGGGTCCGTGTGCCAAATTTCAGCTCGATCGGATCACTGGAAGTGGGTCATTTTCGACTTTTCTTTTTCCGCCCGCCCAGCCCATGAGATGATGAGATGATGAGACGGCTGCGAAGTTAATATAAGGGATTTAAAAACAAAGTTTTCGACTATAAATCCCTTATATATGAGACATAACTAACAGTATTGATTATTTTCAAACGTGACAAACATTTACAGACTGAATCTGTCTTAACTCAACTTTGCTTCATTAACCCTGGGCAAAAGTATGATCACCGATCGCTTGACCGAGCTCAGCGTGACACGTAAAATGTAAACAAAAGCACGCCGGTACTTCGATGGGTCGCGTCTTCGCGTCAACTCAAACTCTCACGTGGAAAAAAAAACAATAACAAACAGTGAATTTGAATTACATACGTTATATTAGGATAAACTAAAAATGCATTAATTTAAGTATGGTATGTTCGATCGATCTGAAATTTTGATACGATGCATTGTTAGGTGAGACGGGTCCATGTGCCAAATTTCAGCTCGATCGGATCACGGAAAGTGGGTCATTTTTTGACTTTTGTTTTTCCGCCCGCCCAAGACAGAGAGAGATGACGACAGAACGACAGAGAGACAGAGATGGCGGTGAAGTTAATATAAGGGATTTAATTAAAAATGGTTAAAGAATGGATTTCTAAAAACACGCTTTTATTCCATTTAATGCACGAAAATGTAAAAAAAAATAAAAAAATTCTAATGACTACAAAAAAAAATCCTTTTACCCCTTTTTTAATTTACCCATTTTTAAAAAATTAAATTGTGATGTCTCTGTCTTCGTCGGATTGTAACAATTACAATTTGTAATTAATCTAACTCTTCAAAGATACAATTTAAAATTATTTTTTTTAAAATTTCCCTTTGATTACATCGAAGACAATTGTTGAGTTAACAGTAAAAAAAAATGCACAAAAAGAGATGTGTATCCAGGCGAGATGTCGTACTGTAACAACGCTTAAGAGGGGGAGGGTGATAGTTACTGTATATCCCATCAGCGCCATTGAGTCTTTCTTGGTGGAATACATCTTTTTACCGCAGACTTCACTTTTCAGTTTTAGTGCGTGTGAACTTGACTTATAATTTTTGTTTAAAGTTTGGCTGTAATATTTTTTCTTTGAGCATAATTTAACCTTCCATAGTTGAGGGTGTGCCCTGTATTGTTGATTGTGGCGCCGAGAGTATGACACGAGTCCAAGACAACACAACAATGGCCAAAGACTGAGTGAAGCTATTCCCGGAACTTGGACAACAAGGGGACAATAACCCTGACGATCACTTTACGCAAATATTCAATATTTCATCCTCACCAAAATATGATCGTTGGCAATATTGATACACACCTAGCCGCGAGGCAAGGAAAGGAGGTTTTTGTTTTTTGTTTTGTTAACAATATTTTCATCCAAAAGTACACTTAAAACATTCTGTGCGTGCATTTACTGGACGAGGCATTATGTTTTGTGTATAATTTGTCATTTTAATTATAATAGATAACTTCAAAAAGGTATAGAGTATAGGGTGTTGGTGTATACCGTTGGTGTATAGGATGTTGGTGTGTAGGGTATAGGGCGGTGATGGTGAACCTATGACACGCGTGCCACAGACGACACGCGACTAAAAATTACTTCCTTAATCAAACCAGCTAAGCCGAGCCCCCGTTTTTTGGGTTTCATGGGAGTGTTGACACTTTGCTATAAATAAGTTGGGTTTTCTTTGAATTTTGGGCACGCGGCCCAAAAAAAGGTTCGCCACCACTGGTATAGGATGTCGATGTCGTCTGGTATTTCAGTAGGTGGATATGGTGCAGCCTGTGAGAGGTGTGCACTACTGTTTCATTAAGAGATGTGCGGATGTTTTTCTTGGTTTTAACTCTGTGGAGATGGGGAAGACGTTGCATGATGCATGTGGTTTTTTCGCAGTGGCAAGATTACGATCCCGTGGTGTATTTTGAGATTAGCCTATCCTCATTGTCTGACCAATGCGACGTTGTTGTTGAGCTTTCTCGTCCTTGAGTGGCATCCACCGTACATCGTCGGCGTCTGAGATTCCTCCAAGGGCATATGCCACCTACGAGAGACCTCCAGGCTTCTCTATCCTGGGCCAGCTTCTGCCTCCAACTCTCGGCGCCAAGTGTTTCTTGGACGGCCTCTTTTCCGCGACGTTTGTTTAGTTTAATCCAGTACTCTCTTACTTCTTGAGTCTGAACATCATGGGAATTATAAGAAGAACATTTGATTTAAAAAAATATTTTTTTTGGTTTCCACTTGAATGTGAGTTTGGCGCGATCGTTAATCAACTTTAACATACAAATAATAGAAGCTACTTTTATAACCATTGGGGATATATTTAGTGTGTTTGAGTAAAATAAAAATATATAGCTCTGAAGTTGTTTGTTTGTCCATCGTGATCAAGCACCCTCATCATATTAGCCATTAGACGTCCTTAAGACATCTTCGGTGCCTCTTTTTTACAGCAACAACCAAAAAGATTTTGACACATGAACAGCCAACACTGTTGGCACAGGGGCGTCACCCTGTTGATTCGTCTCTAACACGTTCCAAATATCAAACTATTGGGGCGCACAATCAGGTCATAACATAAAATTTGTGAAATTTTGTTTGAAGATGCTAAGGACAAACAAGAGACAACATCAAAGTGCTAACAGGAGCTTCGATTACATGGGGAAATTTCTTGTCTTTTTATTTTTTTACGTGTAGTCACTGCGACGGGGAGCGCATACAGAGATCTGAGGTAGAGGTTCTCATAATTTTAGTATTCCGGGGACCTTGCTTCATCTAGACTCCACACCACAAGACATCTTACGTTGACACATGATTGACAATTTGATTTTATATGATGGGTCAAGTTTGATGGTATGTGAAGGACAAATTTGATGGTATGTGAAGGACAAATTTGATGTTATGTGAAGGACAAGTTTGATGGTATGTGTAGGAAAAGTTTGATGGTATGTGAATGACAAGTTTGATGGTATGTGAAGGAAAAGTTTGATGGTATGTGAATGACAAGTTTGATGGTATGTGAAGGACAAGTTTAGGCCCATCTGGTGAACAAGTGAACAAAAGTAAATATTGCATAGAACTCATGATACGGCCTTTCTATTTTTAGTCATCTGTCTTTTGGTGATCAGCAACTTGCCAAATGTCATGTTTTTTACTCAGCCCTTCATTGAAGCCTTAACAAATAAAATACTATCATATTTATAGGTCCACTAGAATGTATGGTCTCCTGGGTTAACAAGATCACTAGATATGTCTGCCTAAAATGACATAGTACCTAGAATACCAAAGATGTCATTCGATATCAGGCAAGCAATAAATGGGGTGTTTCATTTTTCCCAATATCTCTTGACATTTGTTAATGTGTAGTCAGTGCGTCTGTGCACAATGCCATGCGGTACAGTAATTATGTACACGTATAGGCCATGTGGTAGAGTATTTATGTACTTTTATGGGTCGTGTGGTACAGTACTTATGTACATGTAAAGGTCATGTGTATTGTACAATGCCATGTCGTACAGCACTTATGTACATGTACAGGCCGTGTGGTGCATGACTTATGTACATGTACAAGCCGTGTGGTACATGACTTATGTACATGTACAGGCCGTGTGGTACAGTATTTATGTACATGTACAGGCCGTGTGGTACAGGACTTATGTACATGTACAGGCCGAGTGGTACATTACTTATGTACATGTACAGGCCGAGTGGTACATGACTTATGTACATGTACAGGCCGTGTGGTACAGTATTTATGTACATGTACATGCCGTGTGGTACATGACTTATGTACATGTACAGGCCGTGTGGTACATGACTTATGTACATGTACAGGCCGAGTGGTACAGGACTTATGTACATGTACAGGCCGAGTGTATTGTACAATGACCAGTAGACATGTCATTCTACTGTCCAACGTAAAGGCCAGTCCCAAAGATGGAGTCGTCCAACAACAGGCATGATGACAGGCCAGGGTTGCGCTACTGGCGTTTACACCAAGGGTAGCAGACGAGAGAACGGACCGGAAGCTATCAACGTGTCAAATTGGCCACCAGATAAATGAGTTTACTGGGTATTACTCTTGGGGTCAGGGTGACATTGTTGAGATTGTAAAATAGAAGTGGCAGCCAGAAGTAAGAGTACAGAATAAATAAATGGGGTGGCGGGTGGCGGAGGGAGATACACGTTCATGAACAAAGAAAGTTGGAATAGAGATAGAGAGATGAAGTTGTAGAGAAGGGTGTTTTCTCTAAAAGTGCACGTCAGACTTCCTCCAAATCACAACATGAGGTACAGATTCAACTCACCTGGCTATCTCAACCCAGGACAAATGATCCCTTTAAGCTATGCGGCTGCGAAGATATCTTACCGACGCAGCGCTGCAGTTTAGAATTACAGCGCAGCAAATTTGGTAAAATACTGTACAAAAATTGATGCTGTTCAAATTTGGGCAATAGTTTTTTTTGTTTTTTTATGTTTTTTTTTGTTTTTTTTAATTGTTTTTTTGTTTTTTTTTACTTTGCACATGGACCAACGAACCTTAGAGGGAACATTGCGCGTGAGCTAGATGTTCAACCCTCAGGCTACCTCAACTCAGCAATCCCTGACACCGTAAGGAGAGCCAAATGTGAGCCAAGAAACTGTCCATATGTTGAGCCAAAAACTCAGTTAATACCCGAACGTAAAAAAAGCAGTGACTTTATTTTACTTAATATTATTCTAAATTTTATACTCTGCTGTTTTTCCAGCACATGAACCAACAAATCAAGTATTTGCTGTGTGCTTACGAATTTCAAACTGCAATCAAACTTTCAGCACTGCATGAGACCCGATGCACTGTAAACAAGCCCCTAAGTGTCTGGGGGTCCGTTAACAAACTTTGAGGACTATTGCAAGTTGAAGAAGTAGTTTAACTGTTAAAGCCTATTGAAAATGGACGAAAACTATGACAAAACATATTCACACCGACTGTGACATTGCTTGTCAAAATTACATTTGGTTCACTTTTCTTAAAACAAAAACGAAAAACTGGTTCACTAAAGTCAAACAAACAAACAAAAAACAACTTGTTCATTAAAGCCCAAAATAACTGGTTCACTAAAGTCCAAAATAACTGGTTCACTAAAGCCCAAAATAACTGGTTCACTAAGCCCAAAATAACTGGTTCACTAAAGTCCAAAATAACTGGTTCACTAAAGCCCAAAATAACTGGTTCACTAAAGTCCAAAATAACTGGTTCACTAAAGTCCAAAATAACTGGTTCACCAAAGCCCAAAATAACTGGTTCACCAAAACCCAAAATAACTGTCACACTAAAGTCCAAAATAACTGGTTCACTAAAGCCCAAAATAACTGGTTCACCAAAGCCCAAAATAACTGGTTCACTAAAGCCCAAAATAACTGGTTCACTAAAGCCCAAAATAACTGGTTCACTAAAGCCCAAAATAACTGGTTCACTAAAGCCCATACATTCAGTCGCCTGTTTTACACGTACATCGTTGGTTTCTCTATCTCCCCGCAAGTCTTTAGCGTCACCGAAAGAATTATTTATTCTTTATTACTCGATTGTTGACAATTACCTTCTTTGCAAAGTTAGAATTTACAGCAGTGGATTAATGTGATTGAAGATGTTTGATTCGTTTCTTCAATCATGCTTGGTGTTCCAACGACACTTTAAGCATTCAGTTAGAGGATATTACCAATTGCCCAACTATAAATTTACAGCGTCTGTATCGTCACATATTGTTGTCAGTTTTCAGTGTGTTATTTTCTAATAATTGTTTAATACAGCAATGCATGTGTTGTTATGACGCGACAAACTTTTCTAATCTTCCAACTACTTCAAATACATTTCTGATTTCAACTTTATTTTTACCACACACAAAACCTGCCAAAACTAATCGTCTTAGTCAGACTTTGGTCACAGCTTACCCGTTGACAAAGTTTTCTCAGCTAGATTTTGGAAATTTAAAAAATACCAAAAACTTAATGCGTATTAATAGTATTAATTTTTTTTTGATTGATAAAAAGTTAACTAATTAAAATATCTTTCAGTTAAATTCAAATCAAGAAACAAATAATGCTTCAACAAATAATTAATTAACACGGGGACGGGCAAAATGCTGCCTCCATCAATTTAAAAAAAAAGTTAAAATCCATATGTTGATGCTTAAAAAAGAGTCTCCCGTAAAACGTAACCTATTTAAGAAGCAGCCGTTTGACATGTCATGACATGCACTCTGATGCGTTCATTCCCTGACCTAAGACACAGATCCCTAGAAGAGTACAGACCAGGTTCACATGTAACACAATCATCAAATTCAATTTGGCCACCGACTATTAGATTAGAGGATGACGAACATAAAAATCAGTTTAAACAAAATAATTAATCCCTTCCCTATTTCTTCACTGATGACAGAGGTTCTCAAAACTGGGTGGGAACATCATA
The DNA here is from genome assembly GCA_944989445.1 of Ampullaceana balthica. Taxonomy (NCBI): domain Eukaryota; kingdom Metazoa; phylum Mollusca; class Gastropoda; family Lymnaeidae; genus Ampullaceana; species Ampullaceana balthica. The sequence continues at coordinate 206,315 of CALYLW010001737.1, forward strand.
GTATCTCCGTGGGCATTATTGTAGGTGGAAATTGGAAACATTTCACTTTTGGATGGGGTCGTTAAGTTTCAACGGCAAGGAGAGTGACAATGAGACAACGGTTAAGAACTACTGGAATAAAACTAATGTTATTCTTACCTTGCACGTCGATAGGTCAACAATATCCAAACCTTGTATGCCAATAGGTCCCCAATGTCCTAGCCTTGAAAATCAATAGATCTCCAATGTCCTAACCTTGCATGCCAATAGGTCACCAATGTACTAACCTTGCATGTCAATAGGTCCCCAATATCCTAGCCTTGAATGTCAATAGGTTACCGAGAGCATTTAAACCAATGTTCTAGCCTAGCTCAGAAAACCCAGTCCAGAGATAAAAGAACTTAACTACACTGATTCTCGCCAGTACTACAAAGTGACGCCATGACGTCATGATCGCTTGAACCTCACTTGAGATGTTCAGTCACGCCCCCATCACCCCCTCCCCCGCACCTATTTGTCCACCCCCCATCCCCAGCGCTTTTGTTAATACCATTCTCACGAACACATTGTCAAACAGAATAGTAGACGCACATGTACGTTGCGGCGACACTCAGGTGGAAATATGCTAATCAATTTCCGTGAACTCTGCCATCCCGTGTAGAACAAATTGACACGTGACTAAATAACTTCCAACGTTCAGCATTCATTATGTCTGCCGAGAGGCGAATGTAAGCCACCGGGACTTTGCCTTATTTAACAGATAGCGTTGGTCCCTGAACAGAGGAGAGTAATGTTTTTATTTTAAAATAAAAATAAAAAGAGCGCCCACAAATTATTCATGACCGCAGATGATTGGATGCTATTTTTAGCATTAGTTATCTTTTTATTTTATACGAGCAACAAAGCCCGTCCAAGGACGTTCTGCCACTGTTCGATGGCATTTTGTTGTAACAAACAGCCGTCTCGACCGGCATACATGTGCATCACGTCAAAAATACTATTCATTATAGTTAAAATAAATAACTCGTAAAAACAGAGGGTTTTTTTTTACTATAAATCCCAACGCGCATAACTCAAAATAAAGTCTTGGAAGAAATACTGCACCCAAAAATAACTCGTTTTGAACTTCCGCGTAAACGTGTTAAATATGATTGGCTGTAGGAGTCGTATGTGTTTGAGGGACCAATCGCTATAGGTGACCGGACAGAACGGACAGAAACTTGCTTTTTATTATATAGGATTTATCTTCGTTGTTGTTACCGAGGTCATAGGTCTTGGCTATGGCGGATTAAGGGGGGGGGGCTGAACGGGCTAAAGCCAGGGGCCCCCGATGATTTAGGGCCCCCAAACTTAGCATATTTTATGTGGACAAATGTATACATGAATTGCTGAAAATATGATAAATTAATAAAATCTTATCTATTAAAATGATCTCTTTTCCCACACGATAGTCTTAGCAGTCAAAAAACCTGATTTGATAGGCTCAATAACAGAAATTATTAAAGAATATTATATATATTTTTTAAATTGACAACCCTAAATAAGCTCTCGTGGCCTAATGTGAAGTACTAAGGCTTATGGTGAAAGCGGAGTCGAGTTTGAACCCCGGGTGGGGTGTGAAATTTTTTTTTCATGTGTTTTTTTAATTTTATAAATTGTCTTTTACACTCAATTTTAGGATACCGGCAAAAGGTTATTTCTTCGAATTCGGTTTTTTCATGGATAAACATTTTGGATGAATATTTACAAGTTACAGTCTTATATTAGCTGCTAGCAATCATTTTATCTAAAGGTACACTGGCTGGATAGGGCCCCAGTTTGAATTGCAGCCAGGGGCCCCTTGCAGTCTTAATCCGCCCCTGGGTCTTGGGGTCATGGAGTTCGTCTGGATACTTTTTGATAGGAAAGCAGACAAAGTGAAAACCTGGCGACAATTTATATTGAGTCCAGGAAACATAAAAACACATTGATGGATTGCACGGAAGTCAACTAAATTATTGTTAACGCCAATTAAAGCATTGGCCCAGGGGACACAGGAGTTTAACACCAGACTTCTATTGGGTCCGAAACGATTAATTAAACACAACTTTGCTATTTTCACGACTTGAGAAATCAACAAAGTGAGAGAACCATTGTATGAAAAAAAATATTTCTTAATGTCGATGTTCCTTTTACTTTAACATTTCCTTACTTTAAGATAAATATATTTGTTATGCAGTCTCACCCATATTTTTTCCTTACTTGAAGTTCAGGCACCCACGCCGATATCGTACCCAAAAACTGAATACACAAGTTTAGTTCTGTTTCCCCTGGTTACAGGAATGTTTACAGATTTGAAAATGCGGTTGTCGGGGATGACGTCATATCACGTCAGTTAAATTGCATAACTACTTGCGGTCTGAGGAGGCAACGCAACAATTCAGGACTAGAGAGTATTAGCCAGCTGTTATGTTGTTATTACGTAATGCGGGGTACTCTTTTTACTGGCATGATAGGACAGAGAGAGAGAGAGAGGGGGGGGGGTGTGGAGCGTTATGCACAGAGTAGAGAGAGAAGAGAGAGAGAGAGAGAAGGGGGAAAATGGAGATTTCATTCATCTTTTAGGGGCCGTGTGGCTGATTCGTCTGATCTGAGACATTGATTTCATGAGGTTATGTTTTCAAAGTTGTTTTGTTGGCAAACTCCTTGACAACGATGTAGAGGACTGGGACAAGAAGGATGTAATGGGAACATAAACACAAGTAAAAGTATGCGGGCACTTAGGTCAAGGGTCAAAGTTTATTTTGAGTGGGGACACAAACCGTGGATCACAAGACGAAACCAGTTTCACTCAGGTTCTTAAACCACACGATATACAGAGGCGTAAAAACGACTTGGCATCGGGGGCAGTTGCCAAGGGCGCCGAGGGCTAATCCTTCAATACGCAATTTATTCTGTATAATTTAGTATTTTCCTTATTTCTCAGGGGCGCCAAAAATGAATTAGCCAAGGGCGCGAAAAACCCAGTTACGCATCTGATGATATGACTGGTATTTAAAGGTATTGAACGGTGTTAACATGTATTGAAAGGTATTGACTTGCAGTGACAAACTTAAGCGATAAGAATTACATGCAGTGAGGTAAATTAAAAAAAATAATTTAAAAAGTAAATGAACCATTTGCATTCTCAAAAAAACTAATAATAAAGGATAACGGTTTTTGCTGGAATTCTTGTACAAATTTGTGTTGCTCATGTCCTTGATAAGTAATTATCCTATTTGATACCACCCAAAGTGGACATCTAGTATAACGTATGTCCTTGACCTTGGTGTGTATCTGCTACCAGCCAACATTCTTCCGTTGTAATGACATACACACATCAACACCAAACATAGCACATAACCTCGTTCGATAACGGCAACTGTCCTGTCGGCCACCTTCTAGCCTCTGAACGTAAGTTTTAAAAAATATGGCTTCATTCACAATGTTACAACACTTACACTAAAAATAACGTTAATATAAAAATATTAATGCTGATGCATCGTACACAATTTTATACACGAAAAATCGATTTGTTTGCTTTTCTTTGGAGATGTGTGAGGATGTCACAACAGACCCTGACCTCCTCCCCCTCCCCCACACACTCCCACAACCTGAATTCCATAGATATCCGCTCCCTTGCACACAGCAACTAGTTTGGCAATTAGCCGTGCGGTAGTTCTTTAGGCCCGCATTGAGAGATTAAAGGTATGTATTATCAAGGCACGTAGATATTGGTGCCACCTGCAGACGATGGTCGGTTATCAGTACCCCGCCTCTACCAACTGTGACTCCGCCTCTGGCAAACACCGGCACTGACAACACCTGCAGACGATGGTGGATTGTCACAAACAACAGTGTCGCCGCCTCTGACAATCACCACCACCGGTAGCATCTGTGACTATGTTGTGGTACATCGTATAAAGTAACAGGAAGGTTGGCGTGTTGAAAATTATGGGAGATGAGGGGGACAAACTGGTGACGTCAAGTACTGAGAAGAAACTTAAGCCAAAAGCACAACGTAGAGGTGAATTGACTTGGTGCCGGATAAATCTTTACCTACAGCGGCCACGGGTTGAGAGTCATCGTCTAAATAAATATTACAAGGGTTGACAACTTCTAAAATAACTCATTCAAGTGTTTGTTGGAAAAAAACAACGGCGCAGACTTAAGAAATAGCTTCATTGAAAATGTGCAAATTAAGAGGATCACTTTCTTTGTAATAAAGTATTCTGAAACACGGATTGAGTTACCTGAAACATGGATCACGCTCTCTTAAAAACAGCGATCAAGCTCTCTTAAAAACAGCGATCAAGCTCTCTTAAAAACAGCGATCAAGTTCTCTAAAAACAGGGATCAAGTTCTCTGAAACAGGGATCAAGTTCTCTGAAACAGGGATCAAGCACTCTGAAACAGGGATCAAGTTCTCTTAAAAACAGGGATCAAGCTCTCTAAAAACAAGGATCAAGCTCTCTGAAACTGGGATCAAGCTCTCTGAAACAGGGATCAAGCTATCTGAAACAGGGATTAAGCTCTCTGAAACAGGGATCAAGCTCTCTGAAACAGGGATCAAGCTCTCTGAAACAGGGATCAAGCTCTCTGAAACAGGAATCAAGCTCTCTGAAACAGGAATCAAGCTCTCTGAAACAGGACTCAAGCTCTCTGAAACAGGAATCAAGCTCTCTGAAACAGGGATCAAGCTCTCTGAAACAGGAATCAAGCTCTCTGAAACAGGAATCAAGCTCTCTGAAACAGGGATCAAGCTCCCTGAAACAGGAATCAAGCTCCCTGAAACAGGAATCAAGCTCTCTGAAACAGGAATCAAGCTCTCTGAAACAGGAATCAAGCTCTCTGAAACAGGAATCAAGCTCTCTGAAACAGGAATCAAGCTATCTGAAACAGGAATCAAGCTCTCTGAAACAGGAATCAAGCTCTCTAAAACAGGAATCAAGCTCTCTAAAACAGGAATCATGCTCTCTAAAACAGGAATCATGCTCTCTGAAACAGGAATCATGCTCTCTGAAACAGGAATCAAGCTCTCTGAAACAGGAATCATGCTCTCTGAAACAGGAATCAAGCTCTCTAAAACAGGAATCATGCTCTCTGAAACAGGAATCAAGCTCTCTGAAACAGGAATCATGCTCTCTGAAAAAGGAATCAAGCTCTCTGAAACAGGAATCAAGCTCTCTGAAACAGGAATCAAGCTCTCTGAAACAGGAATCATGCTCTCTGAAACAGGAATCAAGCTCTCTGAAACAGGAATCAAGCTCTCTGAAACAAGAATCAAGCTCTCTGAAACAGGAATAATGCTCTCTGAAACAGGAATCAAGCTCTCTGAAACAGGAATCAAGCTCTCTGAAACAGTGATCAAGCTCTCTGAAACAGGAATCAAGCTCTCTGAAACAGGAATCAAGCTCTCTGAAACAGGAATCAAGCTCTCTGAAACAGGAATCAAGCTCTCTGAAACAGGAATCAAGCTCTCTGAAACAGGGATCAAGCTCCCTGAAACAGGAATCAAGCTCCCTGAAACAGGAATCAAGCTCTCTGAAACAGGAATCAAGCTATCTGAAACAGGAATCAAGCTCTCTGAAACAGGAATCAAGCTCTCTGAAACAGGAATCAAGCTCTGAAACAGGATCAAGCTCTCTAAAACAGGAATCATGCTCTCTGAAACAGGAATCATGCTCTCTGAAACAGGAATCAAGCTCTCTGAAACAGGAATCAAGCTCTCTGAAACAGGAATCATGCTCTCTGAAACAGGAATCAAGCTCTCTAAAACAGGAATCATGCTCTCTAAAACAGGAATCATGCTCTCTGAAACAGGAATCAAGCTCTCTGAAACAGGAATCATGCTCTCTGAAAAAGGAATCAAGCTCTCTGAAACAGGAATCAAGCTCTCTGAAACAGGAATCAAGCTCTCTGAAACAGGAATCATGCTCTCTGAAACAGGAATCAAGCTCTCTGAAACAGGAATCAAGCTCTCTGAAACAAGAATCAAGCTCTCTGAAACAGGAATAATGCTCTCTGAAACAGGAATCAAGCTCTCTGAAACAGGAATCAAGCTCTCTGAAACAGTGATCAAGCTCTCTGAAACAGGAATCAAGCTCTCTGAAACAGGAATCAAGCTCCCTGAAACAGGAATCAAGTTCTCTGAAACAGGAATCAAGCTCTCTGAAACAGGAATCAAGCTCTCTGAAACAGGAATCAAGCTCTCTGAAACAGGAATCAAGCTCCCTGAAACAGGAATCAAGCTCTCTGAAACAGGAATCAAGCTCTCTGAAAAAGGAATCAAGCTCTCTGAAACAGGAATCATGCTCTCTGAAACAGGGATCAAGCACTCTGAAACAGGGATCAAGCTCTCTAAAACAGGAATCCTGCTCTCTGAAACAGGAATCATGCTCTCTGAAACAGGGATCAAGCACTCTGAAACAGGAATCAAGCTCTCTGAAACAGGGATCAAGCTCTCTGAAACAGGGATCAAGCACTCTGAAACAGGGATCAAGCTCTCTGAAACAGGGATCAAGCTCTCTGAAACAGGAACCATATGTTTTTTAATTTTGAGGTTTAGTCCGCCTTATGAAGCAACAGAATCATTATTTTACCTGGGATCAAATCCATTTGTATGGGGATCAGTTTTTTTTATGGGGGTTTAATTCTTTGTATTGGGACCAAACATTTTAATGGGGATGAAATTTTTACAGGGCCCAAAGTTCTGTTCAAGTGGAGATGAAATCTTAGTTATGGGGCTCCGGCCCCTTTTAGTGCGGATTGATTCAGTTCAATAACCAGCTGTAAACATAACTCGACAGGTCGGCCTGACGTGCAAAACTACAAGAGACGGGTTACTTCAACCAGTTGAAATGAATGTCAACTATCTCCAGTTATATGGACTTGATCTCATTTCCCTCCTGTCTCCCGACCCCTGGGACCCCCCGAGAACATCAAAAGCAATAAATGATGTCACGTCTTAACTAGAGACCAAATCACTGATCACCTAATCCACACAGCCCCCCTCAAAACTGCGTCAAAAAGTTTCTTGTAACCCCCGACAGTTAATACACCACTTGCGTGAAATAAGCCCTGAAGGCTTGTCGAGAGATTTTGCTGATATAATCATTTTTTTAGCACACCTGACGGAAAGATCAAATTTTCCTCCCTGTATTTAATGCTATTCAAATAAGTTACCTACCGTGAAATTGCATTTTGCCACAATTAGTCGTAAGGGGAACACTAGACCAACCTTGTTGATATCATTGTATCGGGAACATGCAAGCCGATATTGTAAATGTGAGACAAAAAATGTTTGTTCTCATTACTGGGTTGGAACGCATAAAAGTTTCTTCTGTAGTTTTTAAATTGGTAGGGTCTAGTGGCAGGGTCTAGAGGCAGGGTCTCGTGGCAGCGTCTAATGGCAGGGTCTAGGGTCCAAGATTATACTCTTGTCAACAAGTTGCAAACAAAATATTGTTCTAGCATGTAAGGACAATAGGCTATGACAAGACTTTCACTCAGCGGATAGGCATGTAATGTAAGCCACGGTAAGGACACATTATAATCTGACACTGATTAGACGCAGGATATGACACAACTAGAACCTAAATACTTAAATCAGAAGAATCTCATACATATATTAAGTACACATCTATTTTTGTACACATCTAACATTAACTTTACATCTATCATCTAATATTTTGTACACGTCCAACATTTCGAGCATGTGTTAAAAATAATGCTAAAATATAACCTTCCGCATATTAAAAAACATTTTTCATAAGGAGCTTTATCATATATTAAACAGCCAACATATGATGCACATCCTTCATTTGTTGTTACACAGCCAAGATTTGGTGCACAGCCAAGATTTGGTGCACAGCCAAGATTTGGTATACAGACAAGATTTCGTACACAACCACCAGTATGACTGTAGATTGAGGTTAAGAAGAGTTCAACTATGTTTAGTCTACAAAGATTCTCACTTGAACTATTCTTAAAATGACAATTAACAAGATACGACCTGAAAGAGAGGCTGACCTATATTGGTGGAAAGGAATCCCTTAATGTTCACCTCTTTGCCACACACATCTTTGATAGGGATTACTTTATAAGAAATATATGTTAAAAATGGTTCTGTTTAAAAAAAAACAAATCTTATGAACTCTTTCAGAAGAAGATTGTGGCTGAGTTGCGCACCACGGAAGACAGGGATATAACTGTTACTGAAAAAAATTGTAAAGTTTAAAAACCTAATATACTTTTTCAGCTTCACTTGATGCACTTCAAGATGGAATTATAAACTGCGCAGGACTGAACTGATAGTTACACAACACACACTGCATATCAATGTGAAACTTAAATAACTTTTTAAATCCTTTATATTAACTCGTGGTGTCTGCTTGCTTGCTTGAGTGTCGAAAAAACTTTGGATCGATTTTTAACCCTTTTCCCAGTATGCTGCCGAGCTGAAATTTTGCAGGCAGACTCGAGCCGATGATAAAAATGATGTATCGAATTTTCAGATCGATAGAATGTACTGTAATTAAATTAATGAAATTTTAGATTATCTTTATTTATCTCTATGTAACATGTTAATTTTTGTGCCAGAGTGTCGTGGTGAATATCATTCTATCCTATATAATAAAAGGCAAGTTTCTGTCCGGTCATCAATAGCGATTGGTCCCTCAAACACATATGACCCCTACAGCCAATCATATTGAACACGTTTACGCGGACGTTGAAAACGAGTTATTTTTGGTGCATTATTTCTTCCAAGACTTTATTTTGAGTTATGCGCTTTGGGATTTATAGTCAAAAGCTCTGTTTTTACGAGTTATTTGTTTTAACTATAATGAATAGTATTTTTTTACGTGATGCACAGGTATGCCTGTCGAGACGGCTGTTGGAGGGGAGTTACAACATGCCACCGAACGGTGGCGGAACGTCCTTGGACGGGCTTTGTTGCTCGTATTGAATAACCTTTCCTGTCACTCAATAAGGTGCGTATTGTATTGAAGATACTTTTTAAAAAATATATTCCCGATCGGTGTGCATTATATTAAACATGTTTTACGAGACATAACTAAAATTAATTTTTTTTGTATTGTCTTGCACTAGGTGAACATTAGGTTGTGCTGCGGTGGCGTGGCGCCTGAGGCGCCAACTTTTTTCAGGGCGCCTACGGCGCCCACCTTTTTCAAAAGCACAACTAACTTGTCCTTGTATGATAAATACGTAATATTAAACTTCCTTAAATGTACACAAAGTATTTTATAATAGGGGTTGTAGGGCCCATACGGCGCCCACTTTTTTGTGTCAAAAGCCCAAGTAACTTATCCTTATATGATAAATCCGAAATATTTCTTAAATGTACTAAAAGTATTTTTTTGTTGTTTTTTGTTTACAGTGCTAATCACAGAACGATTTTTAACTAATTTTAGAAAGCAGCGCACCAAATTACTGCACCAAAAATAACTCTTTGAGTCAGTCAGCACTGTTTACAACACAAATGCTGACGTCAAAGGTTCGTGAGTTGTTTGGTTAATGTTAATCTGAAAACCAAAATGATTACGATTTTTAAGTCTATATTTTCAATTTAAAAAAAAAGCAGAGTGATGTCCTTAGCGTTAGGCCACAGTCACAGATAATTGAGGGTAAATATATAAATATACTAGTTTGTGCTGCGGCACCGTGGCGCCTGAGGCGCCCCCTTCTTTTAAGGGCGCCTACGGCGCCCACCTTTTTCAAAAGCCCAACTAACTTGTCCTTGTATGATAAATAAGTAATATTAAACTTTCTTAAATGTACACAAAGTATTTTATAATGTTTTTTTAAATTTTTTAAATTTTTTATGTCAAAAGCCCAAGTAACTTATCCTTGAATGATAAATACGAAATATTCCTGAAATGTAAACAAAGTATGTATATAATATAGGTTGTGCTGCGGCGCCCATTTTTATTTAGGGCGCCTACGGTGCCCACTTTTTTCAAAAGCCCAAAAAACGTGTCCTTGTATGATAGATACGTAATATTAAACTACCTTAAATGTACACAAAGTAATTTAAAACAGAGGTTGTAGGGCGCCTACGGCGCCCACTTTTTTGGGTCAAAAGCCCAAGTAACTTATCCTTGTATGATAAATGCGAAATATTCCTGAAAATTAAACAAAGCATTTATATAATAATTTTTACAGTGCTAATCACCACACGATTTTTAAACTAATTTTAGAAAGCAGCGCACCAAATTACTGCACAAAAAAAAACTATTTGAGTCAATCAGCACTGCTTACAACACAAAATTTTAAAAAAGCAGAGTGATTTCCCTTAGCGTTAGGCATCAGCGATAATTGAGCGTAAATATAATATATATATATATATATATATATATATAATATATATATATATTCTTTTAGTTATGTCTCGTATATAAAGGATTTATAGTCAAAAACTTGTTTTTTTTAACGTTTTTTTAAACATTATTATTACAGGCTCAAACAGTGTGGTGGGGTGTGAGTCTAACACAATGTTCAATGAATGCAATAGCCTGTCATCTAACATATTGCTAGCTCCATGACGTGTTATAACGTCATATGACAGTCATATGAAAACTTCTCTTACCTCAAATAGAAGTAAATATTATCCAAATAATCCAACTGATGTATTTTTCCATCATAATCCACACACCTGCATCCACTACCTGAGGAAGTAAACAAAATGCGTTAATTCATCAAAATTGTTTGATCTAACACTTGTATACATTAACACAGGAACGTAGAACCACATCTACAGACGACTCTCAGACGTCCAATGTGAACTGACCTAAAACAACTATAATCTCACATATTTTCGTGTCTTCAAATCTGCAGTAATAATATACATCAGTGGTCTCCAATAAGAGTGTCTGTGTGTGTGTGTTGAGGAATGAACGTGACGTAGACTTTCTTAAGTATGTCAAACTCTCAAAACATCACAAATATAAGATTACGCACCCTAACACATACTCATAAAGTACACAAGGAACATATTTTTGCACGAGCCCATGTATAAATTATGTCCTGTAAATTTAAGGTAAGGCCCAAGACAATTAATCGAAGTTTGTTTGTTTCGTTTTTAATTAATAATTATAGGGCTTTAAATGTAATAATTCTTAATTTTACATTATCACTACAATGTTTCTTGACTCCCGAAAAATACTTTGATTTTGAGTAAACATTCAGTGGGCCGGATATGGCACTTGGGCCCAAGGTTGTCCCCCCCCCCACACTAACTGACGATGAGCATGTTGGAAATATCACTAGGTATCAGGAACTCCTAGATTTTTATTATTATTTGAAACTCAATTAAACTTATTACAGAATCAAATCTGAAGTCTATTTCGGCATCGAACAAAACATTTTTGCTTTCAAAATTTAGTTAAGAATTTTTTTTATAATTTTAAAGTACATTGTGTCATGGTCCTTTAAGCCTCCCCCCGCCCCCCACCAACTTACGCATTTTGAGACCCTCTGTAGACCATTCCAATGTTTATTATAATATGAACTTTGACCCCCCAGGAATATAAATATTGGCTCTCAATTATACAAACGTTCATGTAATTTTTAAAAGGGGCAATTATTTATTTAGCTTTTTTTAAAAATTTAATGAAATAATGCATTATTTTATACGAGCAACAAAGCCCGTCAAAGGACGTTCCGCCACCGTTCGGTGGCATGTTGTAACTCCTCTCCAACAGCCGTCTCGACCGGCATTACATGTGCATCACGTCAAAAAACTATTCATTATAGTTAAAATAAATAACTCGTAAAAACAGAGCTTTTTACTATAAGTCCCAACGCGCATAACTCAAAATAAAGTCTTGGAAGAAATACTGCACCAAAAATAACTCGTTTTGAACGTCCGCGTAAATGGCGTAAACGTGTTCAATATGATTGGCTGTAGGAGTCATATGTGTTTGAGGGACCAATCGCTATAGATCAGTGCTTCTCAAAGTGGTGGTCCGCGGACCGGTGCCGGTCCGCAGATGTTCTAAAAAAAAAGGACAGAAAAAATTGTCAGTGCAGGGAAAATAGTGCACCGGTGCCTGGTGCAATGGAAAAATTCCTGCCGGTCCGCCATACTAAAAACTTTGAGAAGCACTGCTATAGATGACGGGACAGAACGGACAGAAACTTGCATTTTATTATATAGGATACTTTTAATAAAGTAAAAGGAATGCATTATAAATTTACTTTTATAAACGAAATGCCAAACTTTCAAGTATAATACGGTACTTATTTTAGAAGAATGGGACGTAGTAAAGAAGGGTCGTTTTAGTGATGAGGATACTGGACTATCGATCAGAGGCAGATCCCGAGTCGCGGTTTCGAGCCCGGGTACTGGCAAGGCCCCTGAGGCATTGTGCTGGCCACACATTCCCCTGCTCGTTAGTGGTGGCTTAAAACTTTTAACGCTACATCACTTGCCTCATAGTCCGTCATGGACTGGAAAGGGGGGTCATTTATATTTAAGGATAATTTAAATTTTAATGATGGGTAAGTCTTTTATTTATTTAAGTCACACGATCAAGTGGGGTTATTCTCATCATTTGGCTTTCTTTCCCTTTTTCCTTAACTAATGTAAGTGACCCCACCAAAGCTGGGTGGACCCAGGTACACCCTTAAGTCTCGGGAACAAGTCCCTGCCTTCACAGAGACTGGAAGCCGCGACTCTCAGTACGCCAGGCGAGGAAATTAAACACTTCGTTGTTAATAATGATAAACAAAATCTTCTACAAATGACGTCATCACAGTAACTTTACTCATTCCATCAAATATATGACCTTTGACTCCTGTGACTATCTGTCACCATAAATGTTATTACGATTAAAGCTGAGAGAGAGAGAGAGAGAGAGAGAGAGAGAGAGAGAGAGAGAGAGAGAGAGAGAGTGAGAGAGAGAGAGAGAGAGAGAGACAGAGAGAGGCAGACAGAGAGAGAGACACAGAGAGAGAGAGAGAGAGAGAGAGAAAGACAGAGAGAGAGAGAGAGGGAATGGGTTGCCTGAAGAATCCAGAAAAACCAACACTTTATCAACATTTAAATCTCTAATAAAATGCAGGACTAAACACAAACCATAGATAAGCGTAGGACGCAATAATCTTCTGTATAGAAGGAGCGTCTGTAAACAGATAAGATAAGATAAGAGAGATAGACACAGAGAGAGAGACAGAGAGAGAGAGAGAGAGAGAGACAGAGAGAGAGAGAGAGATGAGGGAGATTTAATGTAAAACTTGGACAAGAAGCAAACACTAAATCTGTCCTGTAAACTTTGAAGCCAGCAAATTTATGGTCCACGAGGATGTCATTGAGGAGGCTTGAAGATAACGATCTAAAAATAGCCTACTGCAGAAACGGTTATTACGAAAATTTGATGTTTGTTCAAATATTTGATGTGTGTGGCAACACGAGTGTACAAACGACATGTCGAAAGTTTGTACATAAGTTTTTTTGTGTTTCAGTGTTTGTTTATATGGCAGCACGTCGACACTAAGTACACATTGTACACATCGGTATCAAACACACGAATGTTTCCAGCTACACAAGCAGAGAAACTTTAAAAGAGGGCCATCAGCAATGTACTCTCTTAGGTCAAGTTGGTCTTTTTTTCTAGCGAAAAATGTTTGGGAACTCATTTCACATCTGTTTTTTTAACTTATGTATTCTACTGTATTATAATACTGGTACCGTATTAGGCTTTAAAACAACTTCCAGAGTTCCAAAAAAGGTATGGGAACCCATGAGTTCCCACTGAAAAAAGCACTGGTCTGTGTGCAAAATACAAAACCGTGTGAAAAGTTGGTTTTTTTTTGTTTGTTGTTGTTGCAAAATTATACATTCACAAACACAGCTGATGTTATTTTGTACTTATCAAAATGTGCTGCGCGATAATTCTAAACCGATGTGCGGCGTCCGTCAAATATCTGCGCGGCCGCGCATCTTAAAGTGAACATTGGTCATCAGTGGGTTTAACATTTCTCTCCACATAAAAGTCTAAAACGTTTTATTGAATGGTAGATACACTATAGGAACACCTCAAGTGTTGGCAGCGTGCTAGAAACACTTAGCTGGTCCTAGCTAGTCGTAGCTGGTCCTAGCTGGTCGTAGCTGGTCCTAGCTGGTCGTAGCTGGTCCTAGCTAGTCGTAGCTGGTCCTAGCTGGTCCTAGCTGGTCCTTGCTAGTCGTAGCTGGTCCTAGCTGGTCGTAGCTGGGGATAGCTAGTCGTAGCTGGTCCTAGATGGTCCTTGCTAGTCGTAGCTGGTCCTAGCTGGTCTTAGCTGGTCCTTGCTAGTCGTAGCTGGTCCTAGCTAGTCGTAGCTGGTCTTTGCTAGTAGCAGCTGGTCCTAGCTGGTCATAGCTAGTCGTAGCTGGTCCTAGCTAGTCGTAGCTTGTTCAAGCTGGTCGTAGCTGGTCGTAGCTGGTCCTACCTGGTCGTAACTTGAAAAACAACGACGCCTACCCAGGCAATCAGTGTTATTCAAAATAAATAATGGTCTGGTCCACAGGTCAACCATAGGGCAAGAACCCCCCCCACCCCCCCCCTCTCTCTCTCTCTCTCACCCAGACAATGACGAGGCAATGACAGGCAGTTCCGGCTGATAAACACAAGAACACAACTGATTCCGGCGGTACTTGTTCCTGCAAATGACAATATGTGAAGCTTCCAAAGGGATCACTTGAGGCAACAACTGTGACACATTTGTTTATATTGCCCCCTGTTATCCCAACATCCAGTCCGTGGTACTCTCGATATGCTGCCCAGAAAAGTGACTCTTTTTTAAAAATATTTGTTCAAAACTCATAATTCCCAGGAGCCGGAGTGACCAAAGCAATGATCGTGGCGCCAAAGACATGGAAGAAGAAAACTTGACCCCCGCAAACTTATAAAACTTACATCATCATTAAGGACACAAGTGTGTTGAGAACCTCTGATATCTGCAGTGCTGTTGATACGTTCTTCTGAGAAAATCTGATATATGCGGTATAAAAAGGACTGAGAACCTCTGATATCTGTTGATACACTGTCCTGAGAACCTATGATATCTGCAGTGCTGTTGTTATGAGAACCTCTGATATCTGCAGTGCTGTTGATACGTTGTTCAAATAAAGTGTTGCGCGTTTTGTCAACTCCTGGCTTACGGTCCTGGCAAACATTGGCGTGGGTTGATTTTTTTATTTATTACATTCAAGAACAGATTTAAACTCTGACTTATCGTAAACGTTTTCAATAGATTTAGATTTTTTAAATCTTGGAGCGATAAAAGGCCAAGGCAAAATTAATCGTATAAACAGATTATAACAACAGCAAATCTTTTACATATCAACGATAATAGTAGCGTGACCTTGTGTTTTCAATTGAGTCACTTTAGTTTATGATAACGCAAACACTTATCTATAATAAAGAGGTATTGTGTTTATAATAACGTGGCACCAATAACACAGGGGAGTTGTGTTTATAATAACGTGGCACCAATAACAGAGGGGCGTTGTTCTTATATCCATTAGAAGATGGCTTTTTATTATATAATGAAGAGACATTGCGTATAAAATAGAGTGGCTTTTTTGTAAAAAAAAAGGGGGTGGGGGTGGGGGCATTGGTTAATAATTGGTCAAAGTCTCACTGACAATAACGCGGTGGACAGCGGCTTGAATTGTCGCGTAACACAAGACAGCAAACCTTTCAGTTAGTTAACGTGTAACACTGGCCACAAGACAGCAAACCTTTCAGTTAGTTAACGTGTAACACTGGCCACAAGACAGCAAACCTTTCAGTGGATAAAGACGCAAATAGTCTCACATCTAGGAATTGTCGAGAACAGTGTCACAATGGTCAGACGACCCTCGTCAACAAGGACTCAGAACTGGATTTGAACTCTTGCATACCGTCACGAAACTGCATGTCAAACCTACCGATATCGGAACCTGATGTTGTTCTTCTCTGTACGAGTGTGTGGCCCCGGAGGGGGGGGGGCTGGGTCAGGAATGTAAGTTCACTGGTGTTGTCAAGTGGTCAGCCCCCTTTTGTCTAACTGAATTAAGATGTTTTTTTAAGTAAGCCTCTTAAGTGATGGGCGAGTGAAGAGGTGACGTCCCATGACTCGGTGACCTCACTCAAAAGTCCCGCTTGGTAAACCCATTGACAAACTAAAACCGTTAATTTTGTCGAACGCATCACCATCAAGTAAATAGCTGGGGGGGGGAGTGGGTGAGGAGCGGTACATGTTAAACTTTGCGTTCCATAAAACTTGGACTCAGAGATTCGAAAAAAATCTCAAATTTATCGTTAAGGTTCGACTGAGGTATTTGCCGCTAATCTCAACAATTAAATCAAATTTAATTTATGTGTAACCAATGGGATTAATGGATAAATGAATGTGAGTTAAATTTAGAGAGAGGACAGTAGTTGAAGTTTTGCAGCCCCCCCCCTTTTTTTTTCCAGTAAGATATGTGTTAGCTGTCATCAGCTAGTATTAGAACGCTAAAATCCCTTGTTTTAACTTATGTTTCATAAAGTCCTTGTTTCTTTGCAAACCCTGATATCAACAATACACATACTTAATGCAGGAAACTTACGCTCATAGAGCACAACACGTGGTGTAGGATGTCTGAGATTTAATGTTACCACCACCGTGGTTCTATTTCTTATAACTTGACCAGCACAACACAAGGGGTGGCAAAGGCATGTCTAAGTTTTAATGTTATTACCACCACGAGGTTCTATTTCTTATAACTTGACCGGGACAACACAGTTTGGGAACCGTCTCTAAGTCAGAACGACATCTGAGACAAATCTAATTGAACCCTAATGTTTTTCATGACTCCTAATAAAAAGATCGGATATCTTCCAACAAAAGGGATATAACTATTATGTTCGGCCCCTGAAGTAAACAGTCGGCCGCCAGACGGCAGTATCGACTGATAACGTTAATGATACTTCGGGGCGTTCATGATCCCACGTTAGTCTTCGACACGCAGCAAACTGCACCGAGTCGCAGCATGAGATTAATTCATAACAAGCGCTTATATTACGAAATATTGTTTCTAAAAAATGGCCAACTTTCAGCGTTTCTATCATAACTTAATTTCTTTTCTAAGCCACAACACGCAACTTTTTATCCCCTTTCTGGGACCTCTCCCACCCCCAGTACAAATTAGATGAGATCCTTTTAGTTTCTGAACAAACTTAGATGATGTGCTTTCGTACTCCTTGTCATTTACTTTATACAGTATATCATGATTTTTTCAAAATGAAATAACATGAATTTTCTCGTAATATCTATTTGATGGAGACTAAACCATAGTTAAAACATCTAATTTAGAAGGAAAAAAAGAGAGAGAGAGATAGCACAACATGAATGTTGCTCTTAACATCTACAAACAAAGCTATCAATTCTTACAACAACAATTTTGCTCTAACATCGATTAAAAAAATAATTTAAATAAACAACTCGTAAATGCTAGTCTGTCGCGCGGTTCATATTATATTGAACATACTTTTATAATATTATCCCGATCTGTAAATGTTTATGCTAGTGTCACGCAGTGCTTATTATATTGAATATAATCAATAATTTTATATATATCTCATATATAAGGGATTTATAGTCAAAAACTTTGTATAATTACTTTTGTTTTTCCGCGGGACCACGACAGACAGAGAAACAGAGATCACGACAGACAGAGAAACAGAGATCTCGACAGACAAACATAGATCACGACAGACAGAGAAAGTTAGGTTATTTGCTGATGATTGTATAATCTATAGAACAACTAAATCAGAACAAGATAGCAAACATTTTACAAAAAGACTTAGATGAATTGATAAAATTGGAAACTAACTGGAGTATGTCTTTCAACCCAGAAAAGTGTCAACTGTTAAGAGTAACAAAGAAAAAGAAACACATAAATTCAAAATATTTCATTCATGGAAAAGAACTGACCCAAACTAAAGATGCAAAATACTTAGGAGTCTTAATAAATGAGAAACTATCATGGAATCCCCATGTCAATGAAGTTATTAAAAAATCAAACAAAACCTTAGGCTTTATAAAAATAAACTTTAACAAATGTAATAAGAGATATAAAACTAAAATGCTACCTCACTTTGGTGAGACCTGTACTAGAATATGCATCTTCTGTATGGGACCCATCCACCAAAGAAAACATTGATAAACTAGAACAAATTCAAAAAAGAGCTGCCAGATTCATTACTGGAGAATATTCAAAACTGACAAGAATAACACCATTAGTCAAATCATTAAACCTTGAAACACTAGAGGATAGAAGAACCAAGAGCAAAGTAGTAATCATACATAAAGCAATTAATTCTAATTTAGAAATACAACACAAAGATAACTTAATACAACCCTCAGATAGACATAAGGATAAAAACACATTTCTTATTCCGTATGCAAGAACAAACACCTACAAATTTTCGTTCTTCCCAGTCCGGAATTCGGGCGCTGAATGGGTTGCCTGAAGAAACCAGGAAAACCAACACTTTATCAACATTTAAATCTGTAATAAAAATGCAGGACTAAACACAAACCATATATAAGCGTAGGGACGCAATAATCTTCTGTATAGATGGAGCGTCTGTAAACAGATAAGATAAGATAAGATAAGATAAGAGAAACAGAGATCACGAAAAGACGGTGAAGTTAATATAAGGGGTCTTTAAAACAATTGACACAACAAGAATGTTGCTCATCAAGTTCTAAGTCCATAACGAGGCGTGAGTGGAAATTGGGACAGACTTCAGTGCAAAACGACGTAACAAAATATCAATGTTTTTAATCAGTGTAAAATTTGGTTAACTCAGTAGATTTTATCGCCCCCGCCCCCCCCCCAAATGTAACAAAATAAATTAAAAAGTCAATCCAATTAAAAATTCAATTAAATTAAAAAGTCATTTAAATTAAAAAGTCAATTACCAGGAATATAAAAAAGTCTACCCTATCATTTTCACATTGATTGGGACTTAAGATAATGTATTGTTAACTTTGACCCGAGATAGTGTGTTGTTAACTTTGACCTGAGATAGTGTGTTGTTAACTTTGACTTGAGATAGTATGTTGTTAACTTTGACTTGAGATAGTGTATTGTTAATATTGACCTGAGATAATGTATTGTTAACATTGACCTGAGATAGTGTATTGTTAACATTGACCTGAGATAGTGTATTGTTAACACTGGCCTGAGATAGTGTACCGTTAACATTGACCTGAAATAGTGTATTGTTAACATTGACCTGAGATAGTGTATTGTTAACATTGACCCGAGATAGTGTGTTGTTAACATTGACTTGAGAGTACGTATTGTGTATTGTTAACTCTAACAACAGACGGTCCTGGCTCATAAAACCTCAGCAAAACCAGCACCATCATGACAAACACCTCTATGACGTCAAAGTCATCCATTGTAAGCGCCAACGCACTCTCTACTCCAAATTCTCTCACATCAGCTTCTATGGCTATAAGCCTTTAGTACTCTCTGCTACCTACTCCAACGTTGACACAGCTGTCTGTCTACATACACTACCGAGTCTTTGTTCCCGGAAGTAAGAACTAACATATACATTAGAACAATGTTGGATGTCGGCAGTAATTTTTTTAACCAGCTTTTACAGTAAATTCGTCAAGTGTTGTAAAACAGTGCTTCTCAAAGTGGTGGTCCGCGGACCGGTGCCGGTCCGTGGGCCATCCGCTGACGGTCCGCAGATGTTCTAAAAAAAGGACAGAAAAAATTGTCAGTGCAGGGAAAATAGTGCACCGGTCTCTGGTGCAATGATAAATATCCCTGCCGGTATGCCATACTAAAAAGTTTGAGAAGCACTGTTGTGAAATACTGACACTGACATAACTCTTAGGTAAAAACGTCGTGAGGGGAGCCAATCTATGTGCGGGGGAAACAATTTAGTGAGGGGAAACAACTTTGTAAAGGACAACTTTTTTTTAAAGGGGAAACCTGTTTCCGTTCAGTAGGTTTCACTCCCTCCTTTAGTTCTTAGGTAGGGGAAACATCTTGATGAGGGGAAACAAGATAGTGAACGGAGAGAACTATGTCAAGAGAGACAATTCCTTAAAGTGTTGGACAATTATTTTCAGTGCATGTCATAAACATTTAACACACGAGATCTAGAGACACTTTAGCACACGAGACCTAGTGACAATTTTTCACATGATACATATATTTATATACACTTTAGCACATGAGACCTAAAGACACTTTAGCACATGAGACCTACAGACACTTTCGCACATGAGACCTAAAGACACTTTATCACACGAGACCTAGGGACACTTTAGCACATGATACCTAGAGACACTTTAGCACATGATACCTAGAGACACTTTATCACACGAGACCTAGAGACACTTTACCACACAAGACCTAGATAAACTTTAGCACATGATACCTTGAGACACTTTAGCACATGATACCTAGAGACACTTTATCACACGAGACCTATAGACACTTTACCACACGAGACCTAGAGACACTTTACCACACGAGACCTAGAGACACTTTACCACACGAGACCAGAGACACTTTATCACACGAGACCTAGAGACACTTTACCACACGAGACCTAGAGACACTTTACCACACGAGACCAGAGACACTTTATCACACGAGACCTAGAGACACTTTACCACACGAGACCTATAGACACTTTAGCACATGGTACCTAGAGACACTTTAGCACATGATAACTAGAGACACTTTATCACACGAGACCTAGAGAAACTTTAGCACATGATACCTAGAGACACTTTAGCTAGCACACGAGACCTAGAGACACTTTAGCACACCAGACCTAGAGACACTTTACCACACGAGACCTAGAGACACTTTAGCACATGATACCTAGAGACACTTTAGCACATGATACCTAGAGACACTTTATCACACGAGACCTAGAAACACTTTACCATACGAGACCTAGAGAAACTTTAGCACATGATACCTTATACCTTGAGACACTTTAGCACATGATACCTAGAGACACTTTATCACACGAGACCTATAGACACTTTACCACACGAGACTTAGAGACACTTTACCACACGAGACCTAGAGACACTTTACCACACGAGACCTAGAGACACTTTACCACACGAGACCTAGAGACACTTTACCACAGGAAACCAAGACGAATTTTAATTTGTTTCTTTGTGTAATTAAGTCACAATTTTTCAATTACTTAAAATTATTTTTAAAAATCATCATTATTCGTGTCAAAATTAACCTAGTTTCGCATGTTTCGCGTGAGCTAATAGCACAAACTATATTCTCGGGATACATGGTTGATAGGATCAGTTCTGGAACAAGAAAACAATAAGTAAAACTTATAAAACACCAACCTTTGGTTAGATAAAGTTAGTCTGCAGTAGAGGCAATGCCAACGTTTGAATGGCAATAGGTGTCTGCTCGCCATCACCTGGACATGTTCGGGTTTAGACCCACCGCCTAGACATGGGTCAGGGTTTGTCGCTAAAGTGTTGGCCGTGGCGAAACCGCGAGTTGTGCACCATTCCTCGTCGCGTCACGCGAGTCAAGTGCTTATCTCCCCCCTAGTTCCCAGTTGCTGCCCCTTTCCGCGGGTCGGCGTCACACGCCAAATAACCATGGTTCAAAGAATTATATTCTCAGCACAAATCGGACACTAAACGAGGATCTATTAGACGATATCATGGGCGCAAATAAGAGAGATGGTAAGGATGGGCCAATCGGAACCTAGACAATTTTTGTTTCATTTCATTAGTTTCAAAAATCCTGGCCTTCTCCGGGCCACGCTACACCACTGTAAGAACTACTGTTAAGTTTACTAATTTGTTAACAAGTAATCCCAAACAATTTTACCTCTTACGTTTCGTTTGTTAACGTGCAAAAAAAATTCTATAAAGAATATAAATAATAATAATAGTAATAAACTCGCGTGCATAGTTTGTGCAGTATTTATTTTGATGGCGCAAAAATTTACATTACACAAAGAGACATATATTATACTTGTCCAAATTTGCTGTGCTGTTACATAACCCCTCCCCCACCCAAAAAAAATATATATAAAGAATTAATTAATAAATAAATAGATAAATAAATAGATAAATAATAAATATTAGTAGTTTTATGAATTTGCCCTAGATGATCAACCCAAGTCAAGGTATGTCATGTCTATCAATTCTTCTGTACTTGTCGGGTCTTCGGTTTATTATTTCAACAAGAAGTCTAAAACCCAAAGATTTATTTAATTGTCATGTCCACAAGGCCCCACATATTCATGGCTATCGATTTCTTTCAATAAGAGATCCCGAATATATTTGGATCCATCAATTTTTTCAGTATTTCAACAAGAGGTCACAAGAATATATGTGATAGTCGATTTGTGTGTGTGTGTGTGTTTGTTATCAAAATTTCAGTTCTTAATGTATGATGAATTTTCTAACACTAACTTAATACTAGCATGACTTCAAACGCTACCTCTAAAGTTATTGCTCCCTGGTCTACATATGTATCGTCAGCTGTCATGTATGCGACATAAAAACGTCACTCATCACGTGACATCCCTCTAACGAGTCCAATAAACAGTTGACATTAGACCATCACACACACGCACCAATTAACCTGGACAGGGGATAATGTACTGGACAACCTCAGCTTAATAGAGTCAGAAATAGTGGGACCAGCAACAACAACATGTGGGTTAGACGGACAAAACCACTCTCATCACACCGAACTAGCAACAACAATGTACTCATCCGCCTTCAAGGGTTCTCGCACATGACCAAAAGGTCACCAAAAGGAATTAGTAGGCGAAATGGTTAAATGTAACAGTAAAGTACAGGGCTTATGAATGCAAACGTTTGCAGGCGTGAAGGGCCCACATAACTCGGGGTAATTGTTATAAGAAATATACTACAGCTAAATTTCTGTTAGAGATTAGCTCTCTAAAAAACTGAAATGGCGTCAAAGAGCCAAATTTTCAAGAATTTAAAAGAAAAATCTTAAACCTAAGTTAAACGAAGATATTATTAACAATTTTGCCGCCAGTTTAAATAGTAAATAACTCTCAGTCCACAAAAATAAAACGACAAAAATGTAGAAATTGGGAGGTAAGAGATAAAGTTGTATACGGCAGAGGTTAATTCCCCTCGTTATGTAAGTCTTTCTTTTGAAAAAGTAGTGGCACGAGCCCAACAGACGGAATGCAAAGATTGCAGACGAGATCAGCGTGGGAAGGTCATGTTGACCCGGAGGAACTCGAACGTGCGATTCAAAGATGAGGTCATCGAAGGTAAACTAAACATAAGATTTATATCCATTCATCACTGTCTCACTGACTCACTGTCTCACTGACTCACTGTCTCACTGACTCACTGACTCACTGTCTCACTGACTCACTGTCTCACTGTCTCACTGACTCACTGGCTCACTGACTCACTGGCTCACTGGCTGACTTACGCAACCACTCACTCAGACACTTGCTAAACCACTAACTCATTAACTCACCTACTCAATAACTAACTCACCTACTCAATAACTCACTCACTCCATAACTAACGCATTCATACACTGAGTTTTGCGAGCCCTATAAATAGGAATTTAGTACTGAACAGAATATGAATAAAACAAAATTCTAATAATAAACTCAGATTTTCTTTTTTTTTAAACGTAAGCTAATTAAAACAGAAACTAAGCCGGTGATTAGCTATAGACGGTCGATAAATTCGCATAGCTTTTTGAGCCTGTTATTAATTACCTCCTATGTTGCTGAATTCCCGGAGGCTGAGCGGATCACCAAGTTGGACCAGGGGACATCATCTTGTGACATAAGGTACACGCAGTTACTACCCCTGAGACAATGTTAACCTCGTTTTAAATATTCATTTCCCGATAGGAACAAACAGCCGCGTGGTGACGCGTGACTTGAGGTGTTTTAAACAAGTGCTTAAACACACAGTTAAACCCATTAAATAAACAGAAACACATTTCCTCGGTATAGTCTGAATGTAGTGGACTTGAGTAGACCCTATCATGACCAAGGAGTAATCTCCTACCTCACTTTGGTGAGACCTGTACTAGAATATGCATCTTCTGTATGGGACCCATCCACCAAAGAAAACATTGATAAACTAGAACAAATTCAAAAAAGAGCTGCCAGATTCATTACTGGAGAATATTCAAAACTGACAAGAATAACACCATTAGTTAAATCATTAAACCTTGAAACACTAGAGGATAGAAGAACAAAGAGCAAAGTAGTAATCATACATAAAGCAATTAATTCTAATTTAGAAATACAACACAAAGATAACATAATACAACCCTCAGATAGACATAAGGATAAAAACACCTTTCTTATTCCGTATGCAAGAACAAACACATACAAGTTTTCCTTCTTCCCATCCGGAATTCGGGCGTGGAATGGGTTGCCTGAAGAATCCAGGAAAACCAACACTTTATCAACATTTAAATCTCTAATAAAAATGCAGGACTAAACACAAACCATAGATAAGCGTAGGACGCAATAATCTTCTGTATAGAAGGAGCGTCTGTAAACAGATAAGATAAGATAAGATAAGATAAGATAAGATAAGATAAGATCTCCTCCTTAAAAATGCTGGACTCGTTTAGAGTTAATTGTTCCAACTGGTCGAGCAAAGCACAAATAAACATCCGAGGGTAAACATTAACGAGGGTCAAATTTGGGGCTCCCAGCAAACAATGAGTCATATTAAATAGAGATACTTAAGATTGGGCGGGTCGGCTGTAATAAATCAAGAACTTGAATGCTGTCCATTATGACCGTTATGTTTAAGAAAATCTATGTACAAAATAATGTACATGTATATTGTATTTGGTGCTATGTATTGTGGGAGCGGGGAGGCTGAACTATAAATGGGTCATCAGGTCACCGTTCTGTCTTATTTGACCATAGGTCAGTTCAGTCCGGGGTCATTTGATCGACCATAAAATAAAGTTAGAGATAACATCTTAATACTCGCCCACTGTCCATGAGTTCCAGATCCCGAATGTGACATGTCATTTGATTTACGAGTAGTCAGGGGTTAAACGAGCGGGCAAGGGTTAAACGAGCGGGCAAGGGTTAAACGAGCGGGCAAGGGTTAAACGAGCGGGCAAGGGTTAAACGAGCGGGCAAGGGTTAAACGAGCGGGCAAGGGTTAAACGAGCGGGCAAGGGTTAAACGAGCGGGCAAGGGTTAAACGAGCGGGCAAGGGTTAAACGAGCGGGCAAGGGTTAAACGAGCGGGCAAGGGTTAAACGAGCGGGCAAGGGTTAAACGAGCGGGCAATGGTTAAACGAGCGGGCAAGGGTTAAACGAGTGGGCAAGGGTTAAACGAGCGGGCAAGGGTTAAACGAGTAGTCAAGGGTTAAACGAGTGGGCAAAGGTTAAAGTTGAGTTGAAAGTAAAAATAAAATGGAGGCGACTCTTCTCCAATAGATCATCCGTGATAAATAGCCTCTTTCATCTGTCAGTAGGAGATAATGATACGTTGTTATTGTTGTTGTTATTTTTGTTATTGTTGTTATTGTTATTATTGTTATTGTTGTTGTTATTGTTATTATTATTGTTATTGTTATTATTGTTATTATTGTTATTGTTGTTATTGTTGTTATTATTCTTGTTGTTGTTATTGTTATTGTCGTTGTCATTGTTATTACTGTTATTGTTGTTATTGTTGTTGCTATTATTATTGTTGTTGTTATTGTTGTTGTTATTGTTGTTGTTGTTGAATTGTTGTTGTTGTTATTGTTGTTGTTGTTGAATTGTTGTTGTTGTTATTGTTGTTGTTGTTGAATTGTTGTTGTTGTTATTGTTGTTGTTGTTGAATTGTTGTTGTTGTTATTGTTGTTGTTGTTGAATTGTTGTTGTTGTTGTTATTGTTGTTGTTATTGTTGTTGTTAGTCCAAAGGCTTTCAGACGAGGTCAACTCTCTACAACTGATCCAGATAGGACGGCATTGCTATTGATGAACCGGCATCTAAAGGGAATGAATCCCTATGTAAACTCTAATCGAACGGAAGGAAGTAGAACATAAAATACAAGAAAACGTGTCCCATTATCAGACGCGCTTACTGATTGTCTTTGTAATCGTTTCTTTGTCTCTCTGTGGTTGATCAAAACACAGGTGACCACCGCATGCACCCCCCTCACTCAGTCATCGTACCACGCTCCGGTGCGTGTGTTCTAAAAGAATTTCAAGTTATGACGTCGTCAACGTGTTGACATTATCGACTACTTTGACCTGTGACTTCATCGTCTTATTTTTTATAAGGGGGGGGGAGGGGTGGGGGGGAAGTGGGTATACAGGTGAGTTTCACAAATAAATTTTCGGAACGGTACGAGATACACATTCAACATTTACTGCTGCAGCTACAACTACAGCTACACATGTATTTGCTGCTACAACTACAACTAAACAACGGCACAGTCGTGGTTAGAGCCATCCGGATGTGACGAAAGTTTAGCATCCCCTTCCATGACAAAAGATGACCAAAAATGCCGCCCTGCGTAGAAAGAAAAACAGACACCCTGGGTATATCGCCTCATCTGCCCCTTTCTACCCCAATAAAAGCCGACTACATTGACTATTTCAACCACTGCGTCACCAAGAAGCAGCTGTTGACTCCAGCGTCTGCTGTTGTCTAATGCTGTTAATGACGTCATGTCCAAAATAAAACAGCCATGTTTTTTTTCCAAAACGATATTACTTATACCTCCAACGCCCCCCCCCCTCGACCTTTTTCATTGTGGACATACAGTGAATCAACTAACTCTGGAACTATATACTGTATTTCTAACTGTCATAATATAACATTATTAACATTATAGGTTAGTCATCCAACTCTGGAACTATACATATCTAACTGCCATAATATAACATTATAGGTTTGTCGTCCAACTCTAGAACTATAAATATATAACTGCCATAATAGAACAGTAATTATTTGTCGTCCAACTCTAGAACTATACATATCTAGCTGCAATAATATAACATTATAGGTTTGTCATCCAACTCTAGAACTATACATATCTAACTGCCATAATATAAAATTATAGGTTTGTCATCCAGCTCTGGAACTATAACAATCTAAATCTATCTGCCGTATGGAAAAAAAAACAACTAAATTAAGTCACGTGACACTTCAGACGATTTTGGCAACGCTGACCAAGACATCGGCCGTTCAAGTATACAAACTTGAATGACATGTAGTGGAGTTCAAAGGTCAAGCAAGTTCGGGTTGTCGGGTGATTAACGAATAGGGACTAAGGGAAACGGGGCCGGTGTGAGGGGGGGGAAGGGGTGTCGTATTTCTGCTAATTCTTCCTAAACAAAGCGTTGACGTAGAGAATTACCTGGGACAGGCGGTCTTCTGTCTCAGGAACCTGGTTGACCTTGTCCCCTGATGACCTTGTTCTCAAGTTCTAAACGCTTACTGAGCTTCACGCTAAAAAATATCATCAAACAGGGGCGGATCTTGATAACGTGGGGGTTCATATCAAGGCGTGGAACGAAAGGATACATCTCTTATATATCAAGATCTAACAAGGCAGCTCCTGGTGTGACATTTATTGGATGCTGTAAAATGACATGCACATCAGTTTTTGAGACATAAAATGACACGTTGTAGGTCGTCATATTTTAGATAAAACACGGCATCTCGAAACAAAGTTGTTACATATTTTAATTTATTTTTAAGTACCCCCCCCCCATCCAAACTTTCCCCGCAACTTCTTTTCAAAAATAAACTTAATCCGTCACCGACATGTGACCTCTCATTTGAACAATAACATGGTAGTGCCAGTTTGCACTTTTGGTCCAAAGTTTAGACATGTACTTGTCAACAGTTAAGACATCTGCACTAAATGTTACGTAATCACTTTCTAGAAATTTTGATTTAGTTGGTATGTAAATGAGCAATCTTCTATTTTTAAATCCCGTATATTAACTTCACCGCCGCCTCTCTCTCTCTGTCGTTCTGTCGTCACCTCTCTCTGTCGTGATCTCTGTCTTGGGCGGGCGGAAAAACAAAAGTCAAATATGACCCACTTCCCGTGATCCGATCGAGCTGAAATTTGGCACACGGACCCGTCTCACCTAACAATGTATCGTTACAAAATTTCAGATCGATCGAACATACCGTAATTAAATTAATGCATTTTTAGTTTATCCTAATATAACGTATGTAATTCAAATTCACTGTTTGTTATTGTTTTTTTTCCCACGTGAGAGTTTGAGTTGACGCGTTGACGCGACCCATCGAAGTACCGGCGTGCTTTTGTTTACATTTTACGTGTCACGCTGAGCTCGGTCAAGCGATCGGTGACCAGACTTTTCCCCTCTCCCCACCCACCCCCACCCCCAGGGTTATGAAGCAAAGTTGAGTTAAGACAGATTCAGTCAGTAAATGTTTGTCGTGTTTTAAAATAATCAATACGGTTACTTATGTCTCATATATAAGGTATTTATAGTCAAAAACTTTGTTTTTACGGGTTTGTTTTATTTTATTATTATAATTTTTTTTTGCAATCAGACTCCAGCGACCACCGTCAAGCGATGTAGTTAGTAACAACGTGTTTACGTTTGCAGTCGCGTGCTAAGGTTGACTGACAAACACGTGTTAAGGTTGTCAGTAACGTGTTTACGTTTGCAGTCGCGTGCTATATTTGGCAGTCACGTGATAAGGTTTTCAGTGACGGGTTTAGGTTGAGAGTCCCGTGTTAATGTTGGGAGTCACGTGTTAATGTTGAGAGTCACGTGTTAATGTTGAGAGCAATGTGTTAAGGTTGAGAGCAATGTGTTAAGGTTGATAGCAACGTGTTAAGGTTGAGAGTAACGTGTTAAGGTTGAGAGCAACGTGTTAAGGTTGAGAGCAACGTGTTAAGGTTGAGAGCAACGTGTTAAGGTTGAGAGCAATGTGTTAAGGTTGAGAGCAATGTGTTAAGGTTGATAGCAACGTGTTAAGGTTGAGAGCAACGTGTTAAGGTTGAGAGCAACGTGTTAAAGTTGAGAGCCACGTGTTAAGGTTGAGAGCAATGTGTTAAGGTTGAGAGCAGCGTTTTAAGGTTGAGAGCAACGTGTTAAGGTTGAGAGCCACGTGTTAAGGTTGAGAGCAGCGTGTTAAGGTTGAGAGCAGCGTGTTAAGGTTGAGAGCCACGTGATAAGGTTGAGAGCAACGTGTTTAGGTTGAGAGCAACGTGTTAAGGTTGAGAGCCACGTTTTACGGACGAGAGCCACGTGTTAAGGTTGAGAGCCACGTGTTAAGGTTGAGAGCTAGTTCTAAGTTTCTTTGGTTGATGTGGAAAAAAATTGTTAAAAGAAAATAGAGTGCAGAGTATCACAGCTTCACATTTTTCTGTGCAAAATTGTACTTCCCACAAGCAGACATATATTATACTCGTCAAAATTAGCTGCGCGGTAACTCTAAACAGCTGTGCGGTGTCTGGCAGATAGCTGCTTGGTCTCAAAGCTAAGAGGGAACATTGGTTGATCGTCATCTACTATGGTAGGCAGTGACATGCCTAGGTTGGCAGTGACGTGTTTAGGTTGGTAGTGACCAATGTTCCCTTTAAGCTGCGTGGCTGCGCGACCGCGCAGATATCTGACCGACGCCGCGCAGCAGTTAAGAAATACCGCGCAGCAAATTTTTGTAAAATAATGCACACAAAATGGATGCTGTGCAACTTTGCACACGAGTTTTTTTACTTTGCACACGGACCGACGAACCTTAGCGGGAACATTGGTAGTGACGTGCCTAGATTGGTGGTGACGTGTTTAAGGTTGGCAGGTACGTTTTTAGGTTGGCAGTGATGTGTTCGGTTGGAAGTGACGTGCCTAGGTTGGTAGTGACGTGCCTAGGTTGGCAGTGACGTGCCTAGGTTGGCAGTGACGTGCGTAGGTTGGCAGTGACGTGCCTAGGTCGGGAAATGACGTGCCGAGGTTGGCAGTGACGTGCTAATGTCGGCAGTGACGTGCCTAGGTTGGCTGTCCTACTATAAACACATCTATAATCAAACTAATTCCCACGCCGATGTCTTGTTTTCACTGCGTGCTGACGTGTGGTATAGGAAACGTTTCAGAGATTGACAAGATAGTTGCCTCTACTTCACAGTGTTGATGAGTCTAAAGTACATCCGGGTCTCTGTCAAACTCAACACTCACAAAATGTTTTCTTCTACAGCCCCAGGTCCTGGCTTAGGTTTAGTAGAAGAGCCATGCCCGGTATGAGTGGGTGGCTCAAGAGAATGATACAAGATGACCACTTCATTCCTTTTTTTTTCGTTTTTTAAAAAATCTTTTTTTTAAGCACCCAATAACAATAAAAGTGATCAACAAAGTGAGTATATTTAAAGAAATATTTTTACATTTAAATGTTTACAAACACATTAATAATACATAACATACATATTTGAGAGTGACGCTTATCAAGAGGCCATTCAGACTCAGACGTTAATTAATTTGTTCAGCGTCAACCTCGTAAGGAGTTACAGCTGCTGCCTGGGGTTAGGCGCCCCAAAAAAAAACCTTGTTACGCCACTGGGCATGTCCTTGTTACGCCACTGGGCATGTCCTTGTTACGCCACTGGGCATGTCCTTGTTACGCCACTGGGCATGTCCTTGTTACGCCACTGGGCATGTCCTTGTTACGCCACTGGGCATGTCCTTGTTACGCCACTGGGCATGTCCTTGTTACGCCACTGGGCATGTCCTTGTTACGCCACTGGGCATGTCCTTGTTACGCCACTGGGCATGTCCTTGTTACGCCACTGGGCATGTCCTTGTTACGCCACTGGGCATGTCCTTGTTACGCCACTGGGCATGTCCTTGTTACGCCACTGGGCATGTCCTTGTTACGCCACTGGGCATGTCCTTGTTACGCCACTGGGCATGTCCTTGTTACGCCACTGGGCATGTCCTTGTTACGCCACTGGGCATGTCCTTGTTACGCCACTGGGCATGTCCCTGTTCACGTTATTTTGGGTAGTGTTGAGCGCATCATTACGTCCCTTTGATGGTAGAGAAATGAGGCTACTTACGTACAGCTAATGAGATGACAAGTTCAAGTATGTCATGTTACATATAAAAGAACTCAGTGAT
This sequence comes from Ampullaceana balthica, assembly GCA_944989445.1. Taxonomy (NCBI): domain Eukaryota; kingdom Metazoa; phylum Mollusca; class Gastropoda; family Lymnaeidae; genus Ampullaceana; species Ampullaceana balthica. Next base: position 237,460 of record CALYLW010001737.1, read on the forward strand.
GTCCCTTGTATAGAAGTGAAGGGAGGTTACTTACAGCTACTGAGATGACAAGTATGTAATGTTACAGATAAAAGATCACAGTGATGCCCCTTGTTACATGGCAGATAAACGTGTTTTATGTCCACTTTAAGAACGCAATAAAGTTACGTCATATAACACTTTACCTGAGAGTTGTCATAAATAATTCGTGTGTTTAAAATATGATGTGAATATCGTGAAATAGCAGAAGTTGTATCCCTCAAGTATCTAAGTTAGCCCAGGTTTATTCCTCCCTCCTTTCCATGAAATTTACGTCACTCACAGCACTTAATGTGCGGAACTTGTATTTCGGAAATATAAGATTTGAGATTATAAGATTTGAGATAGAACATTTGATAAGTTATAGTTCTATTTCAACACACTCATACACAGAACAGACAACGCGTGTAAACAACAGAATTTTTAAAACACACGGACGGAGAGGGGGCAGACATGCGATTATAAAGTTATGAAGTGAAGAAACGTGACACAAAATTGATTCGCTTTTTAAAAATGTGACGTTGAATGAACAAGCAAGAAACAAATCATTTTGAATGTTAGTAAAAAAATATTTTAAAAATACAAAAAAGGGCTTTAAAGTATTTAAATCGTAATTTTTAAAAAAAAATTAAAATTGTTAATTTCAACTATTTCCTGAAATTAAAACCAAATTCGTTGAATCTTTTAGCTCTAGCTTGGAAAATTTTAAATTTTTTAAATCATTCTCTTTACAAAGCTCCCGCTTATCTCTCACAATGTTTTTTTTTCCTTTTTTTTTATATTATTTTTTTTTAATTTAACAAAAATAATTATTTTATCACATGGCTCAATCATCGAGCTTAAACATTACCTCAACAAATCCTGAAAATGCTACACTCCACGGGACACTTTTAATTTATCTCCACCAATTTGTCAAGAAATAGTTTTAAAATCCATCAAAGTAAACGGCCCCGCGTTTAGTATCAAGTTATTGGTATTGGCACTCTAATGGTTGGAAGGGCCAAAAAGCTGGTGTCACTTTCAGAAAAATCCGGCAGCTTTTAATCGTCGCTAAAATTCGGCCACTTATCTACGCTCTTTAAAGATATGCCTTTTGTCCTTTTAGGCTGCATCAAAGCCAGTTTTTATTGTTATTGCTATATCACTCGACGTAGAAATCTGGCAACACTTGACTCTCACCAGTACTTGTACTCCAACTCAAGTAAATCCGGATCTGCCAAGTTGGATAAAACTTTTAGAGTATGTTTATTTCGGTCTTGTGAACTGTTATGCAAACACTCCATAAAAATTGATAATTGAATGAATATTGTCACAGTTCATCGATCGAACACATAGAAATGGTTAGTGAATGGGTAAGTGAATCAGTCAGATAAATGAGTTTGTTTATGTTCTCGTTACAAGCGATCAGATCTGTTTTGAAATAGATCACTCCGCACTTCATTGCAAACTGGTGTTACGTCTGCCTTATCACCAATATAAATAGACGTTTCAAATTTATAAGTGTGGTAATCTTTTCTTTTTTAACTTGTGGGGGGAAGGTGAGGGGATAGTGGGCGAATAAAAGAGGGGGGAGGGTGCGGAGAACGGGGTCAACACGGCGTAAATTGAATTATGAAGTAAAAATAGGCGATGGTGCCTGTGTGTATAGTGTATTTTTGTGTATGCTGGTAAAATTTCAATACATGATCTCGGCATAGAAAATAAAGAGTAGATAAATGATGAAGGCGTGGTACAATATAGTGGGTTCAGAGGGTGGGGCCTGATAAAAATAGCATCCCTTTTGGCTACGCCACTGAACACAAAACAAGACAATAACTCTAACTCGTATTAATTGATATTCTGAGAGAGATGTCAAATAAGCAAACCCAGAATCCCCCTCCCCCCTTTTTTGTGTGGCTAGGCCACTATTAACATCAAGTCAACACAAATCAAAAGTCTATAGTAGTCTAAAGTAGTAAGTGATATGGTGAGAGCGATGTGATATTAAAAAATCATTGGAGTCAAAGCCATGAGCCAAACATGGCTCCCACCTCAGCTACAGCCCCCCTTCCCGCCCCCACCCCTCTAAGCAATGAAATAAGATATGGGGTAGTGCACAACACTGTCCGTGACAATAGCATTCCTTCTGTACCAAGGACAGAACAATAGACGATTTGAGTCAACCTGCGGGCTGTGATAAACCTGACGAAGGTCTTAACTTAAGATAATGCACAGATTACATCTGTACTACTACAGTTGGAACAACAGGGCATATATTACATCTGTACTACAGTTGGAACAACGGGGCATACATTACATCTGTACTACAGTTGGAACAACAGGACATATATTACATCTGTATTACTACAGTTGGAACAACAGGGCATATATTACATCTGTACTACTACAGTTGGAACAACAAGGCATATATTACATCTGTACTACAGTTGGAACAACGGGGCATACATTACATCTGTACTACAGTTGGAACAACAGGACATATATTACATCTGTATTACTACAGTTGGAACAACAGGGCATATATTACATCTGTACTACTACAGTTGGAACAACAGGGCATATATTACATCTGTACTACAGTTGGAACAACAGGGCATATATTACATCTGTACTACAGTTGGAACAACGGGGCATACATTACATCTGTACAACAGTTGGAACAACAGGACATATATTACATCTGTATTACTACAGTTGGAACAACAGGACATATATTACATCTGTACTATTACAGTTGGAACAACAGGGCATATATTACATCTGTACTACAGTTGGAACAACAGGGCATATATTACATCTGTACTACTACAGTTGGAACAACAAGGCATATATTACATCTGTACTACAGTTGGAACAACAGGGCATATATTACATCTGTACTACAGTTGGAATAACAGGGGATATATTACATCTGTATTACTACAGTTGGAACAACAAGGCATATATTACATCTGTATTATTACAGTTGGAACAACAGGGCATATATTACATCTGTATTACTACAGTTGGAACAACAGGGCATATGTTACATCTGTATTACTACAGTAAGAAACAACAGGGCATATATTACATCTGTATTACTACAGTTGGAACAACAGGGCATATATTACATCTGTATTACTACAGTTGGAACAACAGGGCATATATTACATCTGTACTACAGTTGGAACAACAGGGCATATATTACATCTGTACTACTACAGTTGGAACAACAGGGCATATATTACATCTGTACTACTACAGTTGGAACAACAGGGCATATATTACATCTGTACTACAGTTGGAACAACATGGCATATATTACGTCTGTACTACAGTTGGAACAACAGGGCATATATTACGTCTGTACTACAGTTGGAACAACAGGGCATATATTACATCTGTATTACAGCTGGAACAAGAGGGCACATATTACATCTGTACTACAGCTGGAACAACAGGGCATATATTAAATCTGTATTACAGCTGGAACAACAGGGCACATGTTACATCTGTATTACTACAGTTGGAACAACAGGGCATATATTACATCTGTATTACAGCTGGAACAACAGGGCACATATTACATCTGTATTACTACAGTTGGAACAACATGGCATATATTAGATCTGTATTACTACAGTTGGAACAACAGGACATATATTACATCTGTACTACAGTTGGAACAACAGGGCATATATTACATCTGTATTACAGCTGGAACAACAGGGCATATATTACATCTGTATTACAGCTGGAACAACAGGGCACATATTACATCTGTACTACAGTTGGAACAACAGGGCATATATTACATCTGTATTACAGTTGGAACAACAGGGCATATATTACATCTGTATTACAGCTGGAACAACAGGGCATATTTTACATCTGTACTACAGTTGGAACAACAGGGCATATATTACATCTGTATTACAGCTGGAACAACAGGACATATATTAAATCTGTATTACAGCTGGAACAACAGGACATATATTACATCTGTATTACAGTTGGAACAACAGGACATATATTACATCTGTATTACAGCTGGAACAACAGGACATATATTACATCTGTATTACAGTTGGAACAACAGGGCGCCAATCCGGGGCATGCGCTATATTCTAATCCTTGTATGGGGTGGGGGGGAGGTCATTATGAAACTTTTAACACATACTTCAGTGTCATATCAACAGGATATTCGGACGTGTATCATTTCTTTTTACTCTCTACTGTGTTTACCCTCTAGTTGTGTTTACCTTCTAGTTGTGTATACCCTCTAGTTGTGTTTACTCTCTACTTGTGTTTACCCTCTAGTTGTGTTTACCCTCTAGTCGTGCCTCCAGTACCACCATTCTCCCAACAACCCTGTGGACATAACAGCAGCTCTGACGTCATTCAGGTGTGTTCAATAACGGGGAAAAGTCTTATTTCGTCTTTGGAAACTGATTTTAAAAAAAGAAGTTTTAATGACATGAAAGATTGCGCACGGTAATGACAGAAATTCAGTCATCATATATATGTTGCGCCTAAGCGCGTCCGTCAGTTAGTTAGTCAGTGTGAAGCCCCTATAAGGGGTAATTCCCAATAATAAAATAAATGATTGAAAATTAAGACGTAAAAAGAATAAACATTTTGGTGTCGAGATTAAAAAGAAGGCGTTTCTCGCCATAAAATATTGTGACGTGAGTTGTCGTGACGTTATAGTTTGAGCTCATATTAATTTGTAAAAAGGAAACAAAGTAAACAGAGCCGTGGTTATTTTAATGTGATTTTTTAAATGTTAATATCCCGCTGTATGTGTGTATAAGTATGCGTGTGCACGTGTATGAATCAGTGAGTGTGTGTGTGTTCTTTCTTTTTGTGTGTGTATGAATCAGTGAGTGTGTGTGTGTTCTTTCTTTGTGTTTTTGTTAACAACTATATGTGATGAAACAGTTTATTTGTTGCGCCTCTAACGAGACTACGTTTATCTTTTTTTTTAAAATTAATAATTAATAATTACATCTTTACACTGTTTTCTATATGTTTTTGTATTTTATCCAGCCGTTCGAAAACTTTATTTGCTTTAATCTTTCTCCAGATGTCTACATTTATGTTAAACGTTAATCTACCTTACGTTTTGTTTACAAACATAGTCACAGTTTTCTTAAGTGTAATATTTTAACAATTTTTATATACTATATATTTTCTATTTTATAAAATACACAGTACCATTTTACCACTTTTCGTTATATCCTTATATATGCTTAAATTTAATTACTTTATGTGTTTGACATTTAAAAAGATTGTTATAAATAATCAAATACTAATAATTTTTTCTATGCCTTAGAGATAGAAGGCACATTAGTAAAACCAGATACCAACCGAGCACTATAGCTTAGCCACTGTTAATATTCTTTTTGCATAAGTTAAGCTAAACGTGATTGGTAAATTAAATTTATAAATAGAATAATGTACAGGGAGCGGGGAACGGAATATTAGTGATGAAAGGCAATGCCAATGTTTTTTTAGGTGGACATTTATTTCCTTTCGGCGCTTTAATAGTTTACGTGATTTTTTTTCCCTGGTACGATTGAACCATAAACTTCCCCAAAGAAATAGATGAATTGAAAAAAAAATCGTTACTGTTAAAGACGTAAATGGATTTTATATAGGAGTTACATGCACGGACCTAAAAATGTGGGTATTAAGTTGAACAGTTATTTTTACATTGAGTGGCAGCCGGCAGCTTTCTTACCTTTTGAAAGGTACCTTTTATTTGTCGGGGTAGGAGTCAATAATATCGCCCAAGCCTTGGTGGCATAAACACTATAGCTTAGCAACTGTTTTTATACTTTTTGCATAAATTAAACTAAACCAGCAGGGTAAAGTTTAAGCCCAAACCTTGCGATTAAAATGTTTCTTTAAAACAAATAAACCCCATACACACATTACTTAAACATTATACTTAAGGTCATACTTAGTCTGGAAATAGAAATAATGTTTAGGAGCAGAGGCGTCACTAGGGTTGGTGTCACCCGGGGCGGTAGCTCATGGTGTCACCCCTTCACGACTGAAGGGGCCGTCCATAAATGACGTCACGCGAGGATGCCGATTTTTACCACACCCTCCCCAGCTTCTTACTTATATCCCCACCCCTTTTCACGATATGACGTCATAAAGCTTTGACCCCCCCCCCTCCAGCCGTATTTTCTAAATAAAAATTAGCATGTTGCAAATTATGTTTTGTCATTTAAATATGTATTTAGGGTAAGTCTGCGCTCTGATGTCGTAACATGCGTGAAGCCTTCGAAAACGTCATTAAATAAACGGTAAACAATCAAATATTTAAGTGGAACTTTTATTTAAAGTTGCGTGTTTTTTCTATGTGACGTCACATTTTTAACCCCACCCCCTCGTCACACATCGTCACCGATGCGTGACCCCAACACCCTATTACGGATTAAAAGGAGGGTGCTGAACGGGCTAAAGCCAAGGGCCACCAATAATTTAAGGTACTCCAAAATTATTATAGTGTATAATAAAGATGCAGGCAAATGTTTGTATGAATCCCTGAAAATGCCTTGGACATTCATACGGCAATCCTGCAAATATGAGTAGGAAGTATAACGGAAACTAGGCTATTCTTCGTGAGAAGTACAGTGTTGCTCATTATGTGCCGTGCACAGCTCATTCCCTTAATTTGGTTAGGAAAAGTGCAGCAGGTTGTTCTGATGCAGTCAGATTTTGTCTTCTGCAAATTTTTTATACCCGGCTTGTTGCATCTTCTCATCGTTGACAGGTACTTTAAAAACACATAAAATTGTTACATGTTAAAAAAGCCTTGTGTGACACAAGATGGTCAGACTGACATGATGCATTAAGGTCTTTTAATAACTTATACCATGTGACTATCGCAGCACTGGAAGAATTAGCAACAAACGAAAATCAGCCTCGTGACTGTCTACTTGAAGCAGAAGGATTTCTAAAGGAACTTGAACAACTAGAAGTCGCTATTTTACTTGAAATTCGGGAAACAATTTTTTAAAAAGGAAGTCTCTCATTGAGTTTGTTAAAAGGCAGCATTCTTAATTTGATTCCTATGAAGACAAAGTAAAGGACAAGTCCGTGGTAAAAAAGAGTATGAACAATCTTCAATGCTATCAACAACAAAAAAGAGAGAGAAAATGGCGTCAGTTTGATAAAGGGACATCACCAAAACAGTATTCTCCCGGAGACAAAAGTTTCAAAGTTGAGGTATTTCTGGTAATCATTGACAAACTTTCTTGAGCCCTACAACATCGTTTAGGCCCATATAAAGACATCCATGAGAAATTTGGCTTTCTTACAATCCTATCTGAGCTCAGCAATTTCGCCATCCGATGGGCAGCAGCCAAGATAATGGAAGAATATTCAAGTGATTTCGAAGACTGCTTACCTTCAGAATTTGTCCAATTTTCAAAACTCTTTAAAAAAAGTTATCGTCTAGGCTCAGGGTAAGGAAAAGGAAGTAACCCAATGCCAAAATCAAAACACGTGCACATAGCTAAACATTTTGCTGCTTTTGAATGAGCTAAATTTCACACAGCTCTTTACAAATGTACACATCGCACTTCTCATCTATCTCTCAATGATGACATCAAACTGCAACTGAGAGCAATCCTTTTCAAAGTTGAAAAGAATATAAAATGAGTTAGAATTTGCATGGGACAACAAAGACTGAATATGCTCTCTCTAATGAGCATTGAAAAGGAACTTGTAAGCTTAGTTAGCTTTACTGACTAGATTGATAACTTCACCCTGAGAAAAATTCGCAAACGAAAGTTGTAGGTTCAAAAAATAATTATAAATATTTTTCAATAATTTTTTTTATTTCAACTAGAGAAAACAATTCGTTACCCCATGAAAAAAAAAGATTAAACAAAAAAATAAAAAAATACGGAATAACGCTTAATATTATTCTTTATGGGGAGCGTTCGTAACCACGAAACAGCGTAAGTCGGGATGGGATCGACGTAACTGGGGGACTACCTGTATATAAACATGCATATCACGCCTTTAATAAATATAAATAAAACAAAATATTAACTCAAAGTCATTGAATTCATACTTTTCGTCTAGAAAAAACATCAACAAAGAAAACCCATGTTTTTATTAATTAAAAAAAAATCTTACCCCCCCCCACACCCCACTGTGGTGGGGGGAGTCGTGAGGTGGGATTCGTCCATGGTGTCGGTGTATCAAAGCCCAAATAGATTTATAATTTATATCTTTTAAAACATAAGATACTGCCTCTTTCATGTCCAGCCTTTTTAAAAGATCTCTCTCTGAAGTTTCTTTTCTTTTTTTCCCTAATTTGTTTTAATGTTGTTTGTATGTTGGGACTGTTTTATTATTGCAAGTTAACTGATATTTTTTAATAAAAAGTTTTCGCGTTTAACTAATTTCTTTGTATTTCTTAATTTCTTTCTAGATGAAAAAAATGTGTCTTCTTTTTTTTCTGACATAAAATCGTACACAGTAAAAATTTAGGCTCGGGTGTCACCCCCCTGATGGGTGTCACCCGGGGCGGCCCGCCCCCCTCGCCCCCCCCCTAGTGACGCCACTGTTTAGGAGAGCTTCTGCCATGAAAAGAGTAATACTAACAAAGGTATTTAAGAGCTAACGAAACCTAAAACATTCATTAAAAAAATAGTCAGGTTTCTAGAGCAATGCGGTTGCGTGCCACACACTTCGGATATAAACTGGACTGTTCTTTAAGGTGCACATTGCACATATATTTAGTGTAAAGACATACCGCGGGTATTACGATTTATATATAGGTTCTAGCTTCAAAAAGTGCGAAAAAATAAATGTCATTTTATAAGCTAAAAAAGCTACAATGAAAAAAAAGGCTTAACTATAAATACAAAGAATAATAATCCGTTATTTTAGTGGAACAAGTATCTGTCAGTTTATTTCTTTGTTATTTCTAGAAGAAAAGAGTGGGAAGTCACTTAAAATGACATAATTTATTAGAAAATCAATCTCTCAGAACGTAAACAAAAAATAACAACTAAAAAAAACGAATAAAAAATATTATTCATGTGAAAAAAAAATGTGTTTTTTAAACAAATAAACCCTATTTTTCACTATCCCCTAGGCATAAATATTACTATAAATATTATCTGGCTCAAAAAATATCCTATTCGTCTTGAACTAATTTCATGCTGAGACTATAAAAATGGAATGGGTGTTTTGGGGAGCTTTTCTTAGAACCAAAGTAATCATATGGAAAGATATTGTTTTCATTTTTTCATTCATGTGAAAAGAAATTGAGCCTTGCCCATTAAATTTTGGTAACTGTTCAGGACCTTTGTTATTCTGGTAGAGAATAAAGAGAAAAGCAAGCGTTATTAAAGAAGAAATACAAAAATTGATGGGTCATATTTAAATTCAGAGGCGCAACAACGACTTGGCATCGGGGCAGTTGCCAAGGGCACCGAGGGCTAATCCTTCAAAAATCAATGTATTCTATATAATTTAGTATTTTCCCTATTTCTCAAGGGTGCCAAAAATGAATTAGCAAAGGGCGCGGAAACCCCAGTTACGCTTCTGTTTAAATTCATCATACTTTCTATTATCTGGACTCACATATCGTGATTTTTATAAAGAAGGGGTTTGATTTATCACTACCCTAATTTCCTGATGATTTAAACTCATTTTTAACTTAAATCCTTTATATTAACTCGTGGTGTCTGTTTGTTTGAACCCTTGATTGCTTGCTTGATTGTCGGTTGCCAAAATTTTGGATCGATTTTTAACCCACTTTCTCGTAAGCTAGTGAGCTGAAATTTAGCAGGCAGTTTCGTGGCGATGATAAAAACTATGTATCAAAATTTCAGATCGATCGCATGTACTGTAATTAAATTATTGAATTTTTATATTATTTTTTTTATTCCTATGTATCATGTTATTTTTTGAGATAGAGTGTCGCGGTGCGTATTATATTGAACAACCTTTCTGTCGCGCAATAAGGTGCGTATTTTATTGACAACACTTTTTATAAACATATTCCTGATCGGTGCGCATTATGTTAAACATGTTTTACGACACAACTGCAATTTTGTATTGTTGGATGGTCTTGCACTGCGTATTATAATGAACATTCTTTTAGTTACGTCTAGTACATAAAGGATTTATAGTGAAAAACTTGGTTTTTTACGGGTTTTTTTTAAATTAAGGGGAATGTGTGACTCAAAACCAAATAAAGTTATTTTTATTGTGCCTACCCCGTAGCATAGCACGGGCATTGGTCTCGTAAAATAATGAAAGAATAAAACAACATAGTTTAATCATTAAATTGACTTGCTTTTTTACCTTCACTTTCAAAAATGTAATTTACTTTCGTCCTACTTATGTTTTACACAGGTTTGGTACAGAGAAATACGCATCAGAGCTGCACCACATACTAACTAATTTATACATAATGACTAGCTGTATCAAATATTAATTAATATAGACATACAGACTAGCCACACCACATACTAACATAGACATACAAACTAGCTGTAACATATATTAACATAGACATACAGACTAGATGTACCACATACTAATATAGACATACAGACTAGCTGTACCACATATAAACATAGACATACAGACTAGCTGTATCACATACTAACTTAGACATAAAGGCTAGCTGTAACACATATTAACTTAGACACACATACATACTAGCTGAACCACATACTAACTAATATATGCATACAGGCTAGCTGTACCTCACCTCATGGTGAAGTCCTAAAGATAGCCACAAGTATTCCTCCCATTGAGTTGAAACATTGTGTGAATCATCCCTTGGCAGACGTGCGCCATCCATTGAATGTGACGTAACAAAGGTACAAACCCCACGCCACCTCAACCCCCGCACATGCAGGTAATTTCTCAGGTGATTTACTCTGGTCTTATGTTGGCCAAAGATCGACATTTGGAAATAACCACTGGGACATATCTGCCACTAGACATCTCTATCACTAGACATCTCTATCACTAGACATCTCTATCACTAGACATCTCTACCACTAGGCATATCTACCACGAGACATCTCTACCATTAGACATCTCTACCACTAGACATCTCTGCCACTAGACATTTGTACAACAATACGGACATCGCTACCCCTAGACATCTATAACACTAGGCATCTCTACCATTATACATCTCTACCATTTTACAATTTACCACTAGACATCTCTACCACTAGACATCTCTACCACTAGACATCTCTACCACTAGACATATCTACCACTAGACATCTCTACCACTAGGCATCTCTACCACTAGACATCTCTACCACTAGGCATCTCTACCACTAGACATCTCTACCACTAGGCATCTCTACCACTAGACATCTCTACCACTAGTCATCTCTACCACTAGACATCTCTACCACTAGACATCTCTACCACTAGACATCTCTACCACTAGACATCTCTACCACTAGACATCTCTACCACTAGACATCTCTACCACTAGACATCTCTACCACTAGACATCTCTACCACTAGGTATCTCTACCACTAGACATCTCTACCACTAGACATCTCTACCACTAGACATCTCTACCACTAGACATCTCTACCACTAGACATCTCTACCACTAGACATCTCTACCACTAGACATCTCTACCACTAGGCATCTCTACCACTAGGCATCTCTACCACTAGACATCTCTACCACTAGACATCTCTACCACTAGACATCTCTACCACTAGACATCTCTACCACTAGACATCTCTACCACTAGACATCTCTACCACTAGACATCTCTACCACTAGACATCTCTACCACTAGACATCTCTACCACTAGACATCTCTACCACTAGACATCTCTACCACTAGACATCTCTACCACTAGACATCTCTACCACTAGACATCTCTACCACTAGACATCTCTACCACTAGACATCTCTACCACTAGACATCTCTACCACTAGGCATCTCTACCACTAGACATCTCTACCACTAGACATCTCTACCACTAGACATCTCTACCACTAGGCATCTCTACCACTAGACATCTCTACCACTAGACATCTCTACCACTAGGCATCTCTACCACTAGACATCTCTACCACTAGACATCTCTACCACTAGACATCTCTACCACTAGACATCTCTACCACTAGACATCTCTACCACTAGACATCTCTACCACTAGACATCTCTACCACTAGACATCTCTACCACTAGACATCTCTACCACTAGACATCTCTACCACTAGACATCTCTACCACTAGGCATCTCTACCACTAGACATATCTACCACTAGACATCTCTACCACTAGACATATCTACCACTAGACAGCTCTACCACTAGACATCTCTACCACTAGACATATCTACCACTAGACATCTCTACCACTAGACATATCTACCACTAGACATCTCTACCACTAGACATCTCTACCACTAGACATCTCTACCACTAGACATCTCTACCACTAGACATCTCTACCACTAGACATCTCTACCACTAGACATCTCTACCACTAGGCATCTCTACCACTAGACATCTCTACCACTAGACATCTCTACCACTAGACATCTCTACCACTAGACATCTCTACCACTAGACATCTCTACCACTAGACATCTCTACCACTAGACATCTCTACCACTAGACATCTCTACCACTAGACATCTCTACCACTAGACATCTCTACCACTAGACATCTCTACCACTAGACATCTCTACCACTAGACATCTCTACCACTAGACATCTCTACCACTAGACATCTCTACCACTAGACATCTCTACCACTAGACATCTCTACCACTAGACATCTCTACCACTAGACATCTCTACCACTAGACATCTCTACCACTAGACATCTCTACCACTAGACATCTCTACCACTAGACATCTCTACCACTAGACATCTCTACCACTAGACATCTCTACCACTAGACATCTCTACCACTAGACATCTCTACCACTAGACATCTCTACCACTAGACATCTCTACCACTAGACATCTCTACCACTAGACATCTCTACCACTAGACATCTCTACCACTAGACATCTCTACCACTAGACATCTCTACCACTAGACATATCTACCACTAGACATCTCTACCACTAGACATCTCTACCACTAGACATCTCTACCACTAGACATCTCTACCACTAGACATCTCTACCACTAGACATCTCTACCACTAGACATCTCTACCACTAGACATCTCTACCACTAGACATATCTACCACTAGACATCTCTACCACTAGACATCTCTACCACTAGACATCTCTACCACTAGACATCTCTACCACTAGACATCTCTACCACTAGACATCTCTACCACTAGACATCTCTACCACTAGACATCTCTACCACTAGACATCTCTACCACTAGACATCTCTACCACTAGACATCTCTACCACTAGACATCTCTACCACTAGACATCTCTACCACTAGACATCTCTACCACTAGACATCTCTACCACTAGACATCTCTACCACTAGACATCTCTACCACTAGACATCTCTACCACTAGACATCTCTACCACTAGACATCTCTACCACTAGACATCTCTACCACTAGACATCTCTACCACTAGACATCTCTACCACTAGACATCTCTACCACTAGACATCTCTACCACTAGACATCTCTACCACTAGACATCTCTACCACTAGACATCTCTACCACTAGACATCTCTACCACTAGACATATCTACCACGAGACATCTCTACCACTAGACATCTCTACCATTATACATCTCTACCATTATACATCTCTACCATTTTACACTTCTACCACTAGACATCTCTACCACTAGACATCTCTACCACTAGACATCTGTACGACAATACGGACATATCTGCCACAAGACATCAATGTTACCTTTAAGCTGTGCGTCCGCAAGGGTATCTGACCGACACCGCGCATCAGTTTAGAATTACCACGCAGGATATTTTGAGAAATATTTCATTAAAAAATGGATGCTGTTCAACTTTGTACACGGACCAACAAAATCTTAGAGGGAACAGTGCAAATATCTATACTACAATTCGGGCATCTCTACAACAAGACGGGCATCCCTACCACTAGACATCTCTTTAACTAGAAGGACATGTATACAAACGTTTCTCCTATAAAGAGATTCTGATGGAAATCTATACAACGAGATGTAGAGACACAATGTGATCCAAAAACTGGATACAGAACTTGCCTATGTAACCAATAGCCTACCGTATATACTGGTTCTATAACCCGTTTCTTCATAAGCCGACCCCCACGCCACTTTTGGAAGGGAAAAGTATTAAAAGTGTATAACCCGATCGCAAGCCGACCCCAAAAAAATAATAGGACAGCTTTTAAAAAATTGTACATATTTTTTTACAACTACAAGCTAAATCGGTCATTATGATTGTTTACTTTGTACTGCCTATCTTTGTCTTTCTGCTCTTTGTTAAGCAAGAGTTACCTGTATATAAAAAAAAATTATTTGGTAAACAGTGACGAAAGCGCGTACATTAAAATAATAATAATAATAATAATTGATAATTTATATAGCGCTGTATCCCAGTAGGGAACCAGGCTCACAGCGCTTTACATTGAGATCATAACATACCTATAATAATTAAATAACCATTCATACCATAATAACAACATAAAGGACAGTACATTACACACAAGTTACGCTAATCATTAAAACAAATGTTTTTTCTTCAATTTTGTAAATACATTTTGAAAAGATGCGTTTTAAGTGCAGTCTTGAAGGACTTGGTAGTTCGAATACTACAGATGTGTAATGGTAGAGAATTCCATTGTATGGCCGCACAAAAAGAGAATGCCCTTTCACCAAAAGTTTTAGTTCGTGTCTTAGGAACACAGAGAATACGTGTGTCTGCAGAAGAGCGTACCTGACGACTGGGTGAGTAGACCGACAGAAGTTCAGTAAGATAGGAAGGAGATGAGTCAGAAAAGAAGTTGTGACAGAGAACAGCCAGTTTGTAATCAATTCGAGCTTGTATAGGGGGTTGAAAACAAAATTTGTAAAACAATTTATTAAAACGTTCACAAAAATAAATAAAATGATTAAATAAGGTAAGTGCTGACTTTTAATAATATATTATAGCTTCTGATAGAGCAGCCAAACCTTGTAGATTGTAGAAAAGGACATTGATAATCTACAATAACAACACCGATATTCAATATCCATGCAGAAATCACCTATGACCCGCTCGTAAGCCGACCCCCCCCCCACACTTTTCCCCCAAGATTTTGTCCAAAAAAGTCGGCTTGCGAACGAGTATATACGGTAATTTATCGATATCTGACTTTGAACTTTAGCTGCATGTTAAGTGAAACGGTCAATAACCGCTGATCTCCAATCCGAACACGTAAAATAGTTTTGCTGAAATTTAAATTGAGATTTTGGCCAATGATTCCCTGGTTCCTGATTGGCTGAAATAAGCATCCAAAATTGTTACTACTTATAGGTCAAGGTCATATCAATCTGAATGTCGTTAATTACGTCAAATTTCCGTTCTTATTCACCTTTACATATAAGACAACTCGGCGATTCCCAACTCCTGCTACATAACCCTGTCTAGGATGTTAATTTTAGCACCAAAAAAACAAGGGGAAGTAAGGTTGGCTCCGAGTAGAGGGGAAAGGTCAAAAGATCATGACATGTTGATTCCAGAAACGTCTGTAAATAAACATGAAATATCCCCACGTGCCCCAGTTTACATACACATTTTCATGACTGATACATTTTGTACAAGGTTTCAGATTGTGGATAGGCTAGAAATAACAAATTTTCTTTTAAAGTAACTGGGCCATGTGATGGGGCATGGTTAACTGGATTATGAACTTTTTGGATCGTAAACATCTCACCATATCTTGATCCGTTGTTTACATAAAATCAATGGTAAGAGTCTATGGCGGATTAGGGGGGGGGGCTGAACGGGCTAAAGCCAGGGGCCCCCGATGACTGAGGGGCCCCCAAATTTAGTATATTTTATAATAAAAATGGACAAATGTTTACACGAATCGCTGAAATTTTGATAAATTAAACGAATTAATAAAATCGTATCTATTATTATTAATGTGATCTCTATTCCGATATAACAGTCTTAAAATAGTAATCGGAAAAACCATGGTTTCCCGACCCCTACCCTAAGCTATACACCCACCTCCCGCCCCAAGACAACACCACATAGCAGGGGTGCTAATGTTCGCATATTTTCAAACATATTTGGCATTTGGAAGATTCATTATTCACGTGTTTTCCCTCCTCACGATTATCTTCACCAGGGGGCGCCACACGCGTTCTTGTATCGTCTTCACACAAACGTGTATATCAGAATCGATCCTTTCAGTCATCTGCGAGTCCACGGTCGATATCAGAACTGGCAAATCGAGACCAAAGTCAAGATTAGAAGTCAAAGACAGCATGATGCTTTATACATTTTTAACGTTCGCGGTCGATACGCGAATTATTTGTGTGTTTGTAAATTAGTTTAAATAGGACGAAGCTAATTAATGATATACGCAACATAATCTTATCTTATACATTACAGGCCCTCTTTCTATACAGTAGATTCCTGCATCCAACGCTTACCCATGGTTTGAGTATAGTCTTTCATTTTATTCTAGTTTTGAGTGTTGTTAGCGTGTTGGCTTCCTGGTTAGCCAAGGAACCCATTTCACGCCGAATGCCAGACGATGGATGGATTGCATACGTTTGTTCTTGCACGGGGAACGCTTTGTTGAAATACGATATTAGGTGTACGGATGTCTTGGTATACAGTCGCCACGTTATTTGAAATGTCCAATTTTGGATACAACAAACCATTTCAACAACAACAGGACGACCGGTGAAATCGATCCCAGGGTCAAGTACGTGAGAACCACTATCTCGGAGTGACCTACCATTATGTCAACACGCCCCTGTCACAGTAATGTCAACACCCAAAAAAAGGGGGGGGGAACAATCACGTTTCACATAGTTGCCTCCCGTTTAACTCCGTTTCATCCCCGTATCCACTTCCTCCCCCCTCCCGTGACGTCATGACAGTCTTTACCCAAGAATTACCCAGTTCACACAGTCGTCGCACTCTCTCGACCAACCCTCGTCTAACCCTCGGCCCACACAGTTAAGATCTCATGGACACGAGGGTTAAGCCGTGTCGTTAGAGACGTCAGCCTCCGGAGATTTCACGTCTATTCAAAGTTCTCGTTATTGTTTTATCGTGTTGACCCAGGCTATTTATAGATAGCGTACATTGTGCACTGTACTTGTCA